>CM032228.1:134920000-135092500 GCA_019009955.1 Riptortus pedestris
AATTATTCTTACAATTCAGAAGCCCTTTCAGTGGGGAATTTATTTTAATTAACTGAGAGATTTCTCATTACCGTTTGTATTTAATCATGGTGGTGTTGTGTTACCAGTATGCAGATTTCTCTATTCTAAAACTTCACATGGGAAATCTGCTTAGTTTACGCAGCCCCTGCGTGACGGACTTTATTTAAATTCGTCAAAGATCAGTTTTAAATATGTTTCAGAGTATTCTAATAACGATGGCAATCAGGAGAAACCGGCAGGGAGGATTTCTTTAATATTTGTGAGCCAACTTTTCCAAGGGCAATATGAGAGAATTTGATTTTTCAACTAGAGGAGGGAGGTTTACTCCGACGTGAAAACACATAGTCGTCAATACCTTCGTTAATGTTGGTCTTATCGGAAAAACGTAAAGATCAAATTGTGTTTAGAATAATGATTAATGTCCTAAAACGTTAATTACATTTATGAATCTTGAGTTGAGTTTTAACTTCCGTCTTCCAGCGCCAAATAGACAATTCGAGTTCCATGAAAATGTCTCAATAGAATTGAAAAATGTTGTTTTTGTTGATATTGTTAAAATGTCTTGAAAAATAAAATCAGTGACTAATAAATACTTAGTTTTATTTTCATAAAACAATTAATTGATAAAAGATTTACCAAAAAAAGTGTTAATTCAAATCAAATTAAGCCTAATACAAAAGTCTTCTGATTTTTCAAAAAATACAAAAATCACAAATATAATTTCTCCGCACCACTACAACTCGGAATGAATCCATATGGTTTATATTCAGAAGAGACCACACAATAAATGAAAGAAATCAACGCTGAACATTAAAATGTAGCCTAAAATATATAGTTTAAGTATAACCATAACAAATATGTGTATTGTAGCATATAAAGGTACATTCATCAACTTAATTAAAGCTCGAAAATAAATAAAAATTTGATGAAACTCGACGAAAACAATTTAGTGCGCTAGTAAACAAAAAGTCCGTCACGCAGGGGCTGCGTAAACTAAGCAGGTTTCCCACGTAAAGTTATACAATACAGAAATCTCCATATGAATGCCCAACAGTTACGGAAACGGCCGAACTAGCTTTTGACGGGAATGAATAGAAGCGACCATAGCTCGTCCGTTACACTTAATAAAAATGCAAATATCTCGGTTAATATTCAAGATAGAGAATAAATGTATATAACAATATTTATAGTAAATTTAATTTGCAATAAGATTGGTTCTATTCATACAATTTATCGATCCAACTTATAGTAACGGAGATATTTCGAGTTTTCGAAATTCTTCCCCTCTAAACCCCCCATCCCACTGGACGCTTAAACAAAAATTGCGACCGCTAGAGCGGTAACAGACATATATATATATATATATATATATATATATATATATATATATATATGTATATATGATTATATATATATATATATATATATATATAAATATAAATATATATACATATACAGTTTTGAACGGACCTCATTTTCGTCATCTCTTAGGTAGGATCGATGGACATTGGAAGAAAAAAATCAAAAATCGCGTCATGAGTACGACCTCAATAGCTTAACCCTTAAAAAAAAATCTGCAAAAACGACCACTACAGCCACCATAACTCGAGGCACTGTTTGTAGCTTTGTCCACTAGATTTCAGGCCTAGTAAAGACTTCGTACTAGTTCCGGTTACCAGGGTATCGAAGGTCATTTCCCGGTTGCGACATTCTGCCCTAATGCTAAGCTAAAGAAGGGTATCCTTAATTGGCAAAAATGTACATATATCTATTACACAATTATTTTAAAGAGAAATGTGTTGATATTCGTCCATTTCACTCGTAACAAGAGTATTACAGAAAGGCCATTATCGGTTCATGATGGAATTGAAGGGATTAGTCAGGGTTTACGTTAATCTAATAATTATACTACAAAGAAAACCATGTTTATTTTAACAGTGGCTAACACAGCCTGATTACTGGGTTCACCATAGAATTCCTGAAAGACTTTTATTTCATTTTTCAATTGATGCTAATCATCACAAAGCGATATTAATAGCTAGCGATCATAATATTTTGAGAGATAACGTATTTGGTTGAGAAATACGTAATTTGGTTCCTTGAACGAGCTTAAATTCGTCTGTTCTCCCAATAGCTTCATTCACATGTGAAACTGTATAATGACTGTAGAGGAGTGCTTAATTTTAGTTAATCCAATCAATATATTTCGACGGAAAACCATTTTTATTTCTTTGACGGCCATTTTTATTTATTTGACGGGTAACAAAAATTCTTAACATAAATTCAGTAATATTTCCTCAATCTCCACTTTTTCCTTCACGAGTATAACCAGTGTATGATTCAGAACATATCTTCGTGTTATATAATGAAAATGGCCGGGTTACATAATGCATAAATTAACACAGTCTTTATATTATCATAATTAAACATTTAACGCGTCAACGACGGTTATCAGCGTGTGTGTGTGTGTGTGTGTGTGTGTATGTATATATATATACACACAAACAAAATAAGCTGCTCCCTCCTTCTGAGGGTACCTGTATGGTCAGCCTCATAATCTGCCAATTTCTGGTAATTATGTTTTTTTTTTTTTTTTAATTTTGTTTAAATTGTATACGAAAAGTTGGAATAAATTGAATATTGCAAATTGGGGGGGGCGGGGTATCTCAGGTGAGAGTGCAGCTCATTATTTTTATCTTTATTTTTTATATAAATGATGATGGATAATTCTTATTGATGATTTTAGAACAAGTGTGGATAAATTCTTCAGATCATTGTTTGTTAGCCCCTGTTCCATTAGTATCTTCGCCGTTTTTTGATGGAGGACTCCTCTTGAGCCGAACAGTAACCCCATAACTGTCCAGACTTGGATTTCGTATTTCTTTATGAAATAGGGGCAACAAGGTTTATATATGCTTTTCTTCTCCTGGTCCACCTCGTCTACTTGCTTTTTGTTAATCTCAAAACGGAAAGTAGGACCCAGAATTAAGCCCCTTTATATAAATATAAGTATATATATATATATACTTACACACACATACATCTATATAGGTACATACATTCCCCTAACCACCCCTAATGGTAAGATGATAACAACGTTATATTTTGATGGGAAACGATAATTATTTGACATCATGAACTACCATTAATTGGACTATATTTGTCCAATGATGAATCCATGATTTGCGGGCTAACAGCAATTTCCAATGTTCATCTACTCACTTTTTTCTTCACGAGTATAACATGTGAGTGACTGTTTAGTTTCTTCTTGTGAACACTGTAACATATAATATCTTTTTATTTTCATTACTCTCATATTTTATTATTTCAATTGTTTGACAGTCAAGGGTATATCAAACTTTCAAGTACTGACTCGTTTGTGAAGAAAGGGACTTAAGAGAATTACTAACTGGTCGAAAAGGGCAATGCGCTAGCAGGGGGGAAATAACTAAGTTCAGGGGATTAACTATTGAGGTTATGTGTACTCACAACGCGATTATCGACAATTTCTGTAAATTTCCACCGACGCTACCTAGGAGATGTTTTACACATTCTCATTTCATAAAATGTCCGACTCCTTTAATCAGAAAATGTGTGCCACTGAAGGGCTTGGCAAACTAAGCTCAGGCCGCTTGTGCTGAAATGACAAGCTGATATTATCATAGCCCTCCCATTCTATTCTCTATTTTTCTTAAGAAGTCAGTGTAAAGAAGTGATAAGAAGCTAGTGTAATAAGTTTGATTATACAAAAGTTTTTGGATCCATCTCTGCTAATGATATTCGGCAGCATGTGGTAAAAGCTGGGGTGCAACTAACATATATGCTACTATTTTTAGGAGAAAGGTAAGGACAAAACTTAGCATCACTTCCATAAAGTAAGGAAGTTTAGACAATGTTAATTGGTTAAGAACTTTTGAGTCAAGACCCTTACATGTAGGTACGAAAAAAAAGAAAACATGAATTACTCCTGTAGTACAAACCACGATACAATAGATCAATATTTAAAGAGGGTTAGGCCCTAGATTGCTAAAGGGATACTGGTTGTTGTAGTATAGGCCTTTTACTGGTTCTTGCTGTGTACATGTAACTTACCTATATTGAGGGAGAGAAAAGCGTCTTGAGGCTCTAGGGGCTTTTGGGAATCCAAGAACTTCATCTGTTATGAAAATTGAGGGTGAGGAAAAAATTGGAGCAGGTGTTTAATTGATTTTGGATTTTTTCTACCTACTCCATAAGGCACGCGACTGTGGCACTTCGAAGAAAGCTACTCAGTAATGTTTTAGTATCTAGATCTTCAGTGAATTCAGTCATAATACTTGGCATTTATGGGCACACAAATATTTCTACATTTCACCTAGTTTGTAAAATAAAACATTTATAATGTGAGATATGTATCCTTCTGAATCCAGCCTGGTACATTATTATAATATATTCCATTGCAAAGCATTTTACTTCTAGCTGATAAATTTCGGTTACTACAAACAAGTTGAATTTTAACTAGTTACCTCTGACAAAACAAATCGAAGTCCAAGGTTCAAGATCCTAATTGTGTCAGAGATTATTTTGATAAAGATATTACATCATCATTACATCATATCAGAGTGTTATTTTTAATTCCAGAGATAAATTTTATATTAATAAATTAAATACAGGCAGTATAGTCCATTCTAAAAATAAAGTTCAGTGACAATTTAGGTTATGTCTAAATTCCGTTAACACTATACCAAAACGAAGATCTTTTTTTTACTGAAAGGAAGCCTGAGGACACGGTGAGATGGAAAAAATACAAAGTGGGTACAATGAAATATGGAGTTAAGACGAGCTGACGGATCGAGAAATCCACTGGGAGCCTACAGGTGGCCGTGGCTTCTCCTTCCCTCTGTGTAGCGGCTCCTTTCTTCTCACCACGGCGGCAAACATCAAAGGCTGGCCTCATCTCTTCTTAACTGGAGTTATACTAGCCAGTCTGAAAACATCTTCTCACACTACCATTCACTCCCTATCACCCCTCAACCCCTCCATAACCATACTCTGACTCGCTCTTTCTTTTATCTGTACCATCTCTCTCGCTCCTCTTGTTTAGGTCAGTTCACTGTCCCTTTCTTGTTTCCCGCTCTGGTCGTCGTTAAAAAATTCCAAGAATCCTTGAAGTGATTAATGTACACATTTTCAAATAATTTCCAATAAACGAGACAAATAATTGATGATGATTCTCGTTCATTAACATAAACGAACGATGAGGTTGTATATTAGCCTTGAGAAGGCCGAATTAGAATCCTCCTCTGAGTTTATTAACTTTATTCGGTGTTCTTTTTCTACCATAGGAAAAGGTAATGTGACTACATATTCTTTCAAATGCTTCTATATTTTATTCCCTAAATGTTCCCTTCGGAGAAAAATGACTACGATGACAGAATGAACAAAGCATTATCCCGTGAAGACATTAGTACAGATTTTTCCACCTCTACCCCAATTATTAAATATTGTATATGTGCCGATATGTTTCAAATTACGAACCAAATTTTAATTGTAATCTGTTTACATTTCCCGTCTTAGTATTTACAAATTTGTTTTCCGCTTGTAGCCAAAGGTGAAATTCCTGAATGGACGTAATGGAACTTGGAGGAATGGGGGACAAGAGAAACAATAAACATCCATTATTAAGCGTTGTATGTTATATAACCAAATTTATTAATTATGTAATGTACTAAAATTATTGTTCTTGTCCTGACCATTATTATAAATGATCATACATGCGACACGAGGTATTAATAGGTAGTTAATCAATTAATTTTTTATAATTTTTAGTGTCCATTCCTTTTCCTGTAGACTTGTTTCAAAGATAATTTTGTTGGCTACAATTTTCATGTCACAGCATTTATCATTAAAACGTAGCGTTTCTGGAATAAAGATTTGTGCATATTACGGCTAAAGGATGCGACAAATCGAAAGATTCACCGATATAAAGTCGTTTTAGAATTTGATTTTCTACAAGAATCCGTCATAAAAATAATGGCATTCCATAGGAAATTCCAAAGTTATGGTTATGGTTATTTATAAGGAGACTGAAATGAAAAATCAGGATATTTTGGTATCTAATTGGTTTTTCGGCATACATGCTCATAACCAAAGATGTTCATTTTATTATTAAGAGTAACGTTTATTATACACACTATTGTCATATACCGGAGTATACGCTAAAAACTATAGCGGGAGTCAACATTTTCATTCGACACAAACGTCTGTGCCGAAATTAGCAATACTCGGTATGTGAATTAGCATCAATACCTCCACGATCATCAGCTGTATTAAAATTTTTAGGTTCAAACGGGAGTGGGGGTTATAAGGGAGGCCTGAAAATAAAAATTGCGATATTCCGTTTCCTATTGGTTTTTCGGCGGATACACATAATAGGTTGACTCTTGTAAGAGTTTTTAGCGTATATCTCGAGTATACTTCCCTGTACGACAAAAGTGAATATAACAAAAGTTACTCTAAATAACAAAATAAACACCTTCTGATACGTGCATGTTAGCCGAAAAAACAATTGAAAACGAAATTTTTCATTTCAGGCTTCCCTTATAATCCCCAGTTAAAGTGGCAAACCTCAGTAGCGGATTTCCCTTAATGGAGTAAATGACAATCCCTTCATGGAGACAACTTCAATTGCTGGTTTTCCTCTAGGGCAGGGATGAGCAACGTGCGGCCCTTTAAATATTTTTATGCGGCCAGCCAAGCATTTCTAAAATTGAAATTATTTTATAGACTTTCTTCACTGAATATATTGTTATAAATATATATATATATATATACATATATTTATGTAAATATTTTTTTCTGTGCAGCCCGCCAAAAACGTTGATTTAAAAGGTTGCTCACCCCTGCTCTAGGAGATTATGCACATTTCCGAATACATAACTTGTGAGCCAATTTAAATATCAGCTATGTTTCGTTATTTATTTGTGATTATTTGTTAGTGCAGTAAACGCAAATGAAAAGTATGGAAGGATTTGTCTATGTCTTACACTTGCCAGGTTACATTGTCAAGACCCACCAAGGAGTGAGCCCTCCCTTTTAAATAATTTGTCAAGGCGGAGTTAAGCCATTAGCTTTTCCAGTAGTGTTTAGTCACGGTTCTACCTTTATGTCAAATACCTGGAAATCACCCTTTTCCCAAAGTTCTTCTCTTTCAGCTCTATTGTGCCAGTCTTAACCGACCATGAACACTTGGAATTTATTGCTCCCCTGCCTCGTGTACCTGCGTTTTGGTTTCTATTTCACTCAGAGAATAAAGGGTTTAATTAATGCGAAACTTTTAAAAGGTTAATTATTTCCTATTCGACTCCCTTCCTACTAGCAGATTTCCCCTAAGGAATGTATAAATGTCTTTTACCGCCCTAGCTCGCACTTTTTGCCTTTTCGTTCCTATACTCAATATATAAGCGTTGTATGTAAAACTAAATATGAAGTTTGGCTGAAATCGGACCAGGTTGAAGGTGTTTAAGAAGGGTGGAATTTTGGAAAATTCTGAATATTTCCGTTATTATGATCAAATCGAAACACTGTATAAACTAATCTTATTTAAATGCTTATATGAAAATGTTATTATTATATACGTATTTTCTCTACCACGGATTCTAACGTAGATATTTGCATTTTTGTTTTAGTTTTTAGCCTTCAGTGGACCTCCATTCCTATTCATTTCAAATGAACAATAAGCTGTTGTATCATAGGCCACTTCATTTGAAACTAAAATACATAATAATCCATTCGGTAAACTTGTACTGTGTGAGGTACACGCAAATATGTTGTGCGATGACGTCATCGTTTGAGATTTTACGTTCTCGTTCGAAGTCGAAAATGTTTATTCGATCTTTACCATAATCGATATTTACCTATGTATTCAACACTAAAGAGGGGCTCAGGTTAGCCATGTGGCCTAAAGCGATGACCTTAATCTCACATGGTAAACCTAGAGTGGCGAGTTCGATTCCCGACTGGATAAAGGAATTTATTTAGTGACGGAATTCATTAAATAACATCCTTAGCCCCACTCTGGCTAGAAAAGGGTGATAACCTGTGGATAACCTGTTCCAATTAGCCTTAGTTGCAAAAAGTGGACGTTAATAAATAATTTTTCAACACTTAAGATCATATTTGTTAATGCCAGAAACCGCACGAAGAATAGGCGGGGGGGGGGGGTTAGAGGTGGGGTATTCGAAAATTCATATCACCGTTCTAATGAGTCTTATGGAATAATGTTATAGAACCATTCTACAATTGTTGTTCTATATATTCTTTCGTAGCTCAAATATTAAGCGAGTTATACGTACTTAAGTTTCAGTTATTGATATCAACAATGTTTGGTTCGTGTTTGCTTCATTAACACCATTTTACGCCTAAACTACAAAATCGAATTTTATGAAACGAGGTACATGTATTACTCCTAACCCAACTTAGACTTTAGGCTATAATATTATTCTTAAAGGCTAACAGGAGTGTAGGGTAAAAGGGAGGGCTGAGATGAAAAGTCTTGATATTTTGGTTTCTATAAAATAAACAAACGTCGTTTATTTTGTTATGTTGAGCAACTTTTGTTACTTACAGATTTGTCGTATACCAAAGTATAAACATGATAAACGCTAAAACCTAGTCAACAATTTCGTTGGGCACAAACGATGGAGCAGATCTAAACAAAACTGTATGTGAGTTAGCATTTACTACTCTGTGGTTATAAGGTATACTAGCATTTCTAGGGATGGACAGGAATGAGGGTTTTAAGGGAGGCATGGCATGAAAAATCGAAGTATTAATTTCGTTATTGTTTTTCTGCAAAAATGTTCCTAACAAGAGTTGTTTATGCTTTATTTTTTAGAGTAACTTTTATTATATAAGTTGTTGTCAAATAGTAATCCACAAACAAGCTATGACCATAAATGTATAACTCCGACAATTAAGTGTTATATTTTCTAGAGAATGACCTTAATATTTGCAATTTAGGAAAGCCGGATCGTTTTTTAACATTTATTTGAGTTATTTATTTCCCCTAGAAAAATGGATAAGCATTCCTATGGTATATTTTGGTATAACTCAAGTTGCACTAATTTGAGCAAAACAATGCTGAATTTGCACAACATACGGGAGCCCAAGTTGTGGAGACACATTGTCGGCTCCGGACGGGCTGGGGTCACATCCCTTGACTCGGTCGGCTTTTGGCGGGAAAGAGGTAGATGATATGATGCTTAATATTGATGAATACTATTTACGCTTATTATTTACATTGTTTTATACCTTAACAATGAAGAGGGATTAAGTAGACAGTGATTTTCTTTTAAGTATTTTTTTGTTGTTTTCAAATTTATTCTTTAAGACCAAGAGATGTATAGGGCTTGCCATAATTACCTGAAAGCCATGTACTGAGACTTAGTGTAATTATTCTCATATACAGTTTTATCGAATAATAAATTTAAAAATTATGTACATTAAACTACATCTACAATAAATGAAGATTAATTTTCAAACCAATAGAAATATGTCTTACAGACTAATACTTAACTAAATTTAATGTTCACTCTTTTTGTAACGGGGGTGTGGTACCTACCATCAGAAATGTAAATTTGTTTAAATTTCAATAATCATTTAGAAAATACAATGTTAAGGGGGACTGCAAGCGCTGGGGACGTGTATCCTCTTATGTTCGCTATTTATTAATTGCTCCGTTAATACATTACATGAAACAGAGAAAGTGTATATACAGCTATAAATATGATGGTTATAGGCCATAATGTTTTAAACAAAGAATTGACAAAATAATTACTCAGTCTAATGATTCCCCAAGCAAGGACCATAGCTAGTTTAGATTAAATACACGCCACTCCCGTGCTTTTTTAGACTATAGAAATTTCGCTTATTCGCGAAGGTTATTAGCAGGGAAATCAGTTATTGAGGTTGTACTCATGACGGAATTTTTGAAATTTTTCTTCAAATGTCCATCGATCCTACCTAGTAGATGACGAAAATGAGGTCCGTTCAAAACTGTATATATATATATATATATATATATATATATATATATATATATATTTGTCTGTTACCGCTCTAGCGGTCGCAATTTTTGTTTAATCGTTACCAAACTCGATATTTAGTCGTTTTATGTAAAAAGAAAGATCAATCTCGTTAACGGCTGAAATTGGACCAGTGGGAGGGGGGGGGGTTTAGAGGGTAGGATTTTTGAAAATTCGAAATATCTCCGTTACTATACGTCGGATCGAAACATTGTACAGAATCAATATTATTGAAAATTACATTTACTATAAATATTGTTATATACATTTATTCTCTATCTTGAATATTAACTGAGATATTTGCATTTTTATCGACGGCTAACGGACGAGAGTGACGTTCCCGCCAAAAGCTCGTTCGGCCGTTTCCTTCATTGCTCGGCTCTCGTAAAATTTCTCTATTTTAAAACTTCGCGTGGGAAATCTGCTTAGTTTACGCAGCCCCTGCGGGACGGACTTTATTGAACATATGTTGGATTATTATCGAACATATATTCAATAAATGAAAGTTCTAACCTCGTCGAAAGATTAGAACATTCATTTATTTAGAGAAAGAATTTTGCTATACGTTATTCTTTCTACTAATCGTAGGTATGAGCTTGAAATGACCTTAATCAATTATACCATAGATTTATGAATTTATAGTTTTGACTTCCGGTCATTAAATAGAATTTATTGCTGTTTCATGAGATTGCCCATCTAGAATTGAGAGTTTTTTTTCCAGGATATAAATATTGTAATAAACTAGTATTAGTTGATTTTCCTTAAGGGAAATCTCCTAAAAAAAGTATAGCAAAACATTCATAGAAAATTACATTTGCAACAAGATTGGTTTTATACAATTTTTCCACCCGACTCGTAGTAATGGAGATATTTTAAATTTCGATTTTCTCCACCTCTAACCCCCCCCCCCGTGATTTCAGCCATTAATGAACTTGATCTTTAGTTTTTCATGAAACGCTTATATATTGAGTTCGGTAACAATCAAACAAAATGAAAAATGGCAAATCGTGTCATCAGTACAGCCCCGATGATGCCCCTTGGGAAAAATCTGCTAAAATAGTTTCTAATGCAGTCCCTCTTTACTCTTAAATATAGTGGGAAACTAAAAGCATAATCATTATTAGCTATCGCAGTTGAAGTACTCGTTTTCGCTTGCGGGTCATTAAGACTCAATAATAACTGAATCTTATTCATTGCATGGCTATTGTTCTAGGTTCATGGCTATCGGGGAACTATGGGGGATCGATGAGTTTTGTTCAGTATGTTAGGAAAACTTTAAGTGGTTTCTAATCGATCCCTATTTCTAATTGTAGTAAAACATTATTTGACACGTACAATAATTCTTAATCATGAATAGTATTTCATATCCCAATAGCGGTACTAAGCACAGCACCTGTTGCTTATTTTATGGTACCCTTTAACCACTATTAAAAGCACTCACTGGCATGTCTGGTGTATATACTTCATATCATAATGGCACTATGTGTCTAAAGACAAGTGTAACATTTTAAAGGAACAATATAAAAAGTAACTGGGTACTCCTCAGGATTCACTTTCAGGGTCCATTATTTTAAAGTATTTATTAATTTATTAATGAGGATTAAAAAGAAATCACATTTTTGAGAATAATACTACATTACTAAAAGTATAAGCATTTAATTTATATGGCATATAAGCTATAAACCAATGTTAGGTTCGGAGGAGTGAGGCAGAATTTCAACGGTTTTATGCATACGCTCAAAATATTAAAGTATTCGTAATCGAAAGGAGAAGCTAATAGTGACGTAGCTAACTATGATGTAAGTTTAATAGCTTTAAGGGAACAGAGAAGATCCACAGAGGAATCCTCCCCATCCTTTCCTACACTTGATAATTTATGAAGGTTAAGTTCAATTTTAATGAATTTGTACATTGGAATGAATTGTTGACTATAGTAATACTTCAATGCAAATTCCTCGCTTTATACATTGTTATACGGCAGACATTTTTGATTAGAAAAAGTACTTTAAATATCAAAGTAAAACATTTTTGTTGTGCGTATTTTTAGCTAAAAGAATTAAGAAATAAAATTCTACTCTTATTCGTTACTGGCCTCTATTACCCCCTCCACTCATACTCCTACCTAAGAATGTTAATAAAGCTTATTATCTAGTAAGAGTCGGTGTTAACTCAGATATTGAGTTTCATTCAGTTATAAGTGAAACTAATCTAATGACTTCGTCAATACTTTTTAGTGTATACCTTGTTTATTCTTTGTTTCACGGCAAAATGAATTTAACAAAAGTTATTTTAAATACCAAAGTAAACAACGTTTATTATGTGCACTTTTGCTGAAAACCCACGATTTTTCATTTAAAAACAATTTTAGAACCCCCCACTCCGTATGAAAACCGACGAGTCTCTCTCAGGTTGTGAAGGTGTGAGGGTCACTGAAACTGAAAACAAGAAAGTACAAATAGCTCGCTTATTACTTGGGTTTTGGAAAAATGTGTAGACAACAACAGCTCAGCATTATATGTTCAAGAAGATTGATTATATAACATTTTTTAATCCGATGTAATAACTGAATTATTTTGAATTATTGTATTCCCCTCTCCCTCTAAACCCCACCCCCTCTTCATGGTACGATTCCAGCCGTTAATAAACATGATCGTCAATGTTGGAAGAAACGATAAATATTTTATATCACTCTGATCTGAAAGTAGTTACTTTCGCTACCGTATGTAAGTATGGAAAGTGGTTATGGAAATATCTTTATATTGATATTAATTGTGCAATTATTATTGCCGCTAATGTTAAACCCTTTAGGGGGTATGTACGGCTTGTTGATTACCAAATTATAAACAAACTGTAACAATTATTTAGTCAATGTTTAGTAACACAGGTTACGAAGAGTTAAATGAAAAAATTAGGAATATTACAAATGTGTTTGATTCCCTCCAAATTTTACCGTCCTAGTACGGAAACTCTTAGTTTCCGTACGCAGATCGTGCATCGAAAACACATGTTTTCTAGTCAGTGTAATGAAAAAACTTTTCCCTTCCTTTAAGCGAAAGTGACTTACTTACACACTATCAGATGAAGTTACAGTTTCCAACACTAGTTTACGCTAGCGTTTCTATTCGAAAAACGATTTATATTTTAGTTATTTTAAAGCACTAAAGATATTATTGGTCGATTACTTATCATTAGAAAATATAATTACACTAATTTAACTTAGTTTTATTATAAAATTCGTTTATGTCATTTAAAAGAGTTCTGTATAAATCCAAATTTGTGACATTGTTGTTATCAACTAATCGATTGTCGCAGCTACATCTCATGTTTACTCATTGATTGGAATAATATATGATTTTCTTAATTTTGTTTTAAAAAAATTTGATAGCTTTATTTATTTATGATTATTGTTGTAAATGTTTGAATTTGTTATAAATTTATTTCAAATAATAAAGAATTGTGTTTGAAAGAGTTATTAATGTTATGTTACTTGTATCAGGTTACTGCTCTAAATCAGCTGTTCAGAAATAATCGATACTACAGAATGCAAAACAAATCATTTAATATGATAATACTTAATAATTACGAGTTTAAATTATATTTTGCATTTTTTGCCTCGTGATGTAAAGTATCGTTCATAACTCGGGAGGAAAGTGAGTTTCCAATGCTCGATCTAATTTCCAGCCTCGGATCGCCTCGGCCGTAAAACACGATCTCGCATAGGAAACAGTCACTTTCCGCCCTTGTAATGAAATATACTATATCTATTCAGGTATTTTCAAAAAAGAAAGGAACCTTGCTTTTTCAATAGGAATTCTAGTATTTAAATATAATTATTTATATTGCATGCAAAATGCGTGACACGTGAGTCGTTACTAGAAATAACTTGGGTATAAATCAGGGGATAAGTATAACTAGAGCGTCGGCAGTCAGCGTCAATTTGTTTAGCATACAATTATGCTGGGAGAATGTGTGAGTGAGGAGCTGGTCTTAGCTCATTAGGCGGGCACCTTCATCTCACCGCCCCGGTAGCAGCCTTCTTACTCTCTCTCTCTCTCTCTCTCCCTCTCTCTCTCTCTCTCTCTCTCCCTCTCCCTCTCCCTCTCCCTCTCCCTCTCCCACTCCCTCTCCCTCTCCCTCTCCCTCTCCCTCTCCCTCTCGCTCTCGCTCTCCCTCTCCCTCTCCCTCTCCCTCTCCCTCTCCCTCTCTCCCTCCCTCTCTCCCCCTCCCTCCCTCCCTCTCTCCCTCTCTCTCCCTCCCCCTCTCTCCCTCTCACCCTCTCACCCACTCACCCACTCACCCTCTCACCCTCTCACCCACTCACCCTCTCACCCACTCACCCTCTCACCCTCTCACCCACTCCCCCTCTCACCCGCTCACCCGCTCACCCACTCACCCACTCTATTGAGGTCTATTAAAAAATTATATATATATATATAATTGTGCTGATGTTTTCGACCAGGTTATATTTATATATGGTGTGTTATTCTTTTCGGAGTTCTGGTCAATGTTGGTGAAATAAATCTTTAAATAAACCCTTTATTTGAATTACCAAATAAATATATATATGTATATATTTATATAGTGTTTGAATATGTAGTTATACTGGAACAAAGAACAAACAATCTGCTTAGTTTACGCAGCCCCTGCGTGACGGACTTTTATTTGTTTTCCCAACGCGTTTCAAGCTCTATAGTTCCTTCTCATGGGGTTCCTTTTTATCTAAAATTACAATTTCAATTTTTTTTTGGTAAATTTTGAACATTCTATTTACATATACCTTAGTTATATTCACCTGTTAATGTTCTAGCGGTCGCAATATTTGTTTGATGGTCACCAAACTCGACACTTAAGCGTTTCGTCGTCAGTTAATAGCTGAAATCGATTCGGGTGTGGGGGTGAGGTGGTGTTAGTGGGAAGGGTGAGTTGAAATGTCTTTCTCACCAGTATTTTTGCATTGTACATCGAAAAATTGTATAGAACCCATCTTGATAGAAATTTTATTTTGTATAAATGTTGTTTTATATATATAATCTTGAATATTAACATAATAATGTTACATTTTAGTTCCTCCCTTTAGTAAACCCTCAGTCCTACTCATCTTATATTAACACTCTTACCGAAACATGAATTCCGTGACGTAAACCGAATCATCCGGTCGCACAGACCGGGAAGGGTTAATACTAATTCCCATCAACTAATTCGTTATTTTTATTTATTGTTACATAACTTGTATCACATTTAATCTATTATTGTCATGTTTAATCCCTTCATTGAAATCACTGTTATCCGTACGATATATAGATCGTGACGATGAGCGTCTTATTGGTCCTTGGGTCATAGAAGGCTCCGTAGCAAATCATATACTACGTAAAACACATACGAAAAGAATACGAACAAACAGTGTTACAAGCTATAATGAAAGGTACACAACATACGAAAACCGAATTAATCCGTATCGTAGACCAGCAATACGTAGGCAGTTAACCGAAACAAGAGGTACACGAGACCGGAGCAAAACGAGCAATAGCTAGTCAATGTCGAATAGCCTTGACAAAATAACCCAAAATACTTTCTGAGGGTAGAGGATGGAAAGACTCACAGCTAATGAGGTGGAGAGCCCACCAATATTAGCAGGTCTACCAATACATAAAATATGAAAATCTCTTCCGGCCTCTCAGACCGGTGTTTCGGTAAAAGAGTTAAGAATAACCTGGTATATTATGAAACGTCTTATTGTAGTCAATTTTTTTTCTGCGAGATGCAAACATATATGATCGATGTAAATATTACATTTTCTAGTGACTTCAATATTTACTTGATAGATACCGTAGTCTATATTTTAGCAGATTTCCCTTAAGGGAAATCAGCTATTGAGGTTGTACTTTACGCGATTTTCGAAATTTTTCTTCAAATGTCCATCGATCCTACCTAGGAGATGACGAAAATGAGGTCCGTTCAAAACTCTCTCTCTCTCTCTCTCTCTCTCTCTCTCTCTCTCTCTCTCTCTCTCTATATATATATATATATATATATATATATATATATATATATTTGTCTGTTACCGCTCTAGCGGTCGCAATTATTGTTTAATCGTTACCAAATTTGATATTTAGTCGTTTTATGTAAAAAGACAGATCAAGTTCGTTAATGGCTGAAATCGGACCAGTGGGAGGGGGGGGGGGTTTAGAGGGGAGGATTTTCGAAAATTCGAAATATCTCCGTTACTGTACGTCGGATCGAAAAATTGTATAGAATCAATCTTATTGCAAATTAAATTTACTATAAATATTGTTATGTACATTTATTCTCTATCTTGAATATTAACCGAGATATTTGCATTTGTATTAAATGTGGGCGGGTAACGGACGAAATTGAGTGTCCCGCCAAAAGCTAGTTCGGCCGTTTTCGTAACTGTTTGAAATTTCTCTATTGTAATACTTCACGTGGGAAATCTGTTTAGCTTACGCAGCCCCTGTGTGACGGACTTTTAACGATTCATATAATGCTAAAGATGAAATATTTTATTGGTCATAATTCCCCCCCCCCCCCGTTATTTTGAGGGAATCGATAATTGTAATGTAATTAATTTCGTTAATTATTTAATGTCCTACAACTACATTCTCATGTCATTAACAATTAGCTGATACGCTCTTGAAACTCCTTATGCGTAGCTAAAATATCAAATATGGTTATCAAAGAACCTTTACTATGGATCCATTGAAATAAGTTCGATGTGACGTCATCAAGCAAGATTATATTTTTAGAGACTTCAATAATCACTTCATCGATAACATAGTCAATATTTAAACTATTCATAAAATGATAGAATCTAATAATGATCGTAATCAGACCAGGAGGGGGGGGAATAAAATAATCGAAATTTATTCATTATTTTGAGTTGTATTGAAAAGTGTTGATATATAATCAATCTTGTTAATCGTTTAATAGTTTTGTTCTATGCACATTTTTTCTAATTTTAATTCTTTGAATATTAAGCGAGCTATTTTTATTTTTTTTCTTCATCAGTTAACTTCTACTCCTACAAAATTCTCACTTTTCAGTATTTGTAACACTAACCATCTCATGTTCATTGCAAACATTAAGCTGCGTTTGCAAACGGCTTCCTATTAGTGAAGAAATTGAAATTCGAATTTGAGTTGACAGCATCATCTGACCATTTCAGCACGTGGGAATTCTGCTAAGTTTATGTATCTCCTGCGTGACTGCTTTTTTATTTTTACGATGGAAGTAATAGTTAATGATTTTTTTGTCGAGTTCTTATGTACATTTATCTACTTTGTAATATTGATGTTTTGGGATGTCCCTGTATGTTACAATAACGTTTCTTGTAATACCAACCACACCTGGATGGTTTATAAGATATCCTGGTGACAATACGGAATGTGTGGTTGTCATGCTACAGTGAGTCAAATCTAGAGTTTTCAGCAATAAATATTCTGATAGATGGGGATCCATCTATGCTCTTGAGACTTACGTTGTGCTCTCTGTAACTCAATTCGGATGGTCCCGAAAATTTTATGTCAGACTGTGCGTTTCAAGCAGTAAGACTACTTAGTACTATGGTTTTACTGAAACAGTTACTTCCTCTATCTTAAAAAGCGTATAGACTAGCTATATATTGAGAGACTTTATAGTCCCCTCCTTATGTTCATATCTGTGCTCGGAAGATAATTTTTATCACAATCATTAATTCAATCAATTTATTTCTGTTTCAGATGGGATTTTGGGAATGTGTGGTCCTTTTTTTATTTTTAAATTTCATTCATTTACAATGCTACCCTCATGATTCAATTACACTGAAACCTTTGTCAAACCAGGAAAAATTTGAAGCAATTCCTCATCATGAAAAATTACAACAATTAATGAAGGTAACAACACATTCTGTATTACTCGATTCTTGTTGGAGTTCACTTTTTTGGTTTATTTGGATATTTTATATGTAATTTATTAGTGTTGAAATGATATTTTAACATTCATCTGAAGGTGCTGAATGGTGAACTTTGACTCTTTTGCAAGGACAAAAGAATCTTTCACAATGGTTTATTCCGATAAGCAAAGCCATAGGAACTCCTCCTGCCTAGCCAATAAAACTCATAATAAGTAAAATTATATTAAAAATTTGAATTTGAAAGATTTTATGCACGAATTATCTAATAACATCGTCATGCGAATGTTCTAAAGGTAGAATATTATTTAATCATGTTGGGTTATTTATTAACGTCCAATTTATACTATTGCGGCTAATTGAGACGGGTTGACTAAAGGTTACCACTCTTTCTAGCCAGGGTGAATTTGATTTAATGGGTTCGTCAATATATAAATTACTATTGCCCATGCGGTAATCGAGTCCACGTCCCTAGTGAACAAAGACCAACGTCTTAACTCACATGGCTGCCCAAACCAAAAAAAAAAATTAATAATTTGTTAAGAATAACCGTGTAAAAACATGCATATAAGTAACTGTAGAAGAACTCTCTTGTTTATTTTTGGCATCTTTATATTCAGTTACTCTTAACAACTCTTTATTATCTTGTAAAAAAAAAAGTTTATTCAGTCTTATAAGGCCTTCACATGATTTTATTAGTTACTTCTGTTATATCATTCCTATTTGTAATCCATCAGTATTAAACATTTCAATCATCTGCATGTGGTTAAATGCTTTGCATTTTACTATTCGGGCACTGAAGGTGAAGGAGTTGCTCTGTCTGCTTTGCTGGTCTAATGTAATTTGGGAAATTGAATGAAAGCTTTTATTCTCGTCTGAAGATTGATTCAGTTTGTTTTTTCTAGTATCAAATTTGGCACGAAAAAGCAAAAGTTCGTCACGCAGGGGCTGCGTAAACTAAGCAGATTTCCCACGTGAAGTTTTACAATAGAGAAATTTCATGAGAGCCGAGCCAGTCAAAGAAACGGCCGAACTAGCTTTTGGCGGGAAAGTAACTCTCGTCCGTTAGGCTCCGAGATTAAATTAAAAACAATTCAATCTCAAAAAACAACAAGAACACAAAAGATGGACTTACCGTTAATGATAGCAGAGCTCTGAACACTTATTACACCAACACTAAATAGTACCACAGAATATCCATTATTTGTAAGACTTAATACTGCTGTGAATATTAAGTAAACAAATAAAGGGCAAGTCAAATGGTAAGAACCTTCCTGATAGCAAACAGTCTGAGTTCTAAACAATCAGGTTAGCCAGCTTTTACCGGAAATAAAAGCAATTACGGAAAAAAATTTGAATATAAGTTATAAATTTTATTTATATAACTATTTATTATATCTAGTACTGTAATTAATAATAGACCAGAATAATTTTAATCACAACCATTCCAAATTTAGGAATCTGGGAAGAAAATAGAAAGGGGGGGGGGGCAAAATACGATTCAGACGGTTATGAGATTTTCACATGATTAAGGAACAAGCAGGTTAGCCAGCGAAGGTTTACAATAGATAAATAAACATACTTGTAACACTTCCGTGAATATTAGTAAATAATTACAAACGGCAATGAGAAATCTTTCAGTGAATTTACAATATAAGTTAATAGTCCCTACAACGTAATACGGCTGGATTGTAAACAAACAGGTTAGCCTACCTTGTAGTGCAGTATCGATAGATAGACCGGAAAAACAAACAATTAAAGAAATATATCTGAATATAAAATATTAATTTTATTGGAAACTATTTATTATAGTTAGTGGAGTAATTTGAAATGAATCAAAAAAATTTCTATCTCAATCACTCAGATTTTTTTAGTCCAAGAAAAAGGGGGGGGGGTTCAACGGAACGTATTTGTTTGTACCTCGTAAAATAAAGCTTTGTTGAAAACAATATTTTGTATTTAACCTAATAATGAGGTGGTTCATTAGATATCAGCTTATTATTAATATGTCCCAAGTAGGAGTAGGGGTTTACTGAAAGCGGAACTCATTACAAAAAATACAAATATCTCGGTTAATACTCATTATACGGAAAATATGTATAGAACAATATTTATAGTAAATGTAATTTGCAATAAGGTTGATTTTATACAATGTTTCGATCCGACGTATAGTAACGGAAATATTTTAGAAAATTCTCCTCTCTAAACTCCCCCTCCTACTGGTCCGATTTCAGCCGTTAACGAACTTGGTCTTTCTTTTTACATAGAACGACTAAATATCGAGTTTGGTAACGATCAAACAAAAATTGCGACCGCTAGAGCGGTAACAGACAAATATATATATATATATATATATATATATATATATATATATATATATATATATATATATATATATATATATATATATATATATATATATTTATATATATATACAGTTTTGAACGGACCTCATTTTCGTCATCTACTAGGTAGGATCGATGGACATTTGAAGAAAAATTTCGAAAATTCCGTCATGAGTACAACCTCAATAGCTGATTTCCCTGAAGGGAAATCTGCTAAAAATGGTATTAAGAATTAAACTAATCAGTATTATTAGACTATTACATTGTTAAGATCACCAGCGGCTAGCTTCTCTCAAGACGGGATCTAACAGTAACATAGTCCTTCATCCTACTGACGGGCGGTCGATTCCCCCCACTCTAATAGAATATTTTGACAGCGAAGGTGTACTTCCTCCGCGGTCACTCGTTCATGTGTTGACTAAGCCTGATGTTGACTTCGGATGTCTCATCAGGAACCAGAACCTGCTTTCTCGGAGATATGTATGGATACAATACGCGATAAACGTTCTCTACTAATTCCGCACAATGGAGAAAAGGAGAGGTGTGATGCGACGCTCAGTTCTGGGTGATAGCCACCGTGCTTTTCTCCCAGGGTCATTCCATGTCAAATCAACCACAAAAAAATGATTTTGACACCCATCATTTCAGATTTTGTTGAAACTTTTTTAGGTGTTCTATTCATTGTTATGAGAAACCATGCCAAATATTTTTGTTATATCTTTAACGATTTGGATTTTATAGCCTCTTAAAGTTTTGAGATTTTCATGTTGTTTATCGATAGGGAAAAGTAAAATTAATTTGTTTTGAATTCAAAAATAATTTATAACTCTCTTATTTATGAACCGATTTTGATGAAATTTTTTGTGTATATTCATAAATATATTTAAAAACAATAAAACAATAAATAAACAAAGGTACCAAGTAAATATTTGTGGCCAGAAAAAAGTTACAAAGTGTCAATTTGAGTTTTTCTGAAAGCAAAACAGCGAAATAGTTTCACGTAAAATTGAATATCTCCAAAAGAGAAAAGTCCTTCACGCAGGGGCTGCATAAACTAAGCAGATTTCCCACGAGAAGCGTTGCAATAGAGAAATCTGCCCAATAACAAGTGTAGTAAGTATTAAGGGATCACTAAACTTATACACGAGGGTGGAATAGTTACGAAAACGGCCGCCAGAGCTCTCTTCGGAAAGTACCAAACAGCTCACTCCTGCCGACCAATGCAGAATACAAATACAAATATCTCGGTTAATATTCAAGATACGGAATAAATGTATAGAACAATATTTATAGTAAATTTAATTTGCAATAAGATTGGTTCTATACAATGTTTCGATCCGACGCATAATAACGGAGATATTTCGAATTTTCCGAAAATCCCCCCCTCTAAACCCCCCCTCCCACTGGTCCGATTTCAGCCATTAACGAACTTGATCTTCCTTTTTACATAAAACGATTAAATATCGAGTTTGGTAACGATCAAATAAAAATTGTGACCGCTAGAGCGTTAACAGACAAATATATATATATATATATATATATATATATATATATATATCTATATATATATAAAATTGTAACCTCTGTCTGTACATTGATTTTTTTCGCGAAATTTCACGATAACTTTTCGTTTCACATGTCATAGACACCATAACTGCATTTTGTTTCTTTGGTGTCTGTTTGTTTGTTTGTTTATTTGTTTGTTTGTTTATTTGTTTGTTTGTTTGTTACCTTTTCACGCATAAACGGCTGAACCGAATTTTATGAAACTTGGTATGTATATTACTACTAGCCCAACTTAGACTTTAGGCTATATTAATGTTCTCTATGACGAACAGGAGTGGGGGTTATAAGGGAGGCCTGAAATTAAAAATAGCGATATTTCATTTTCTATTGCTTTTTCAGCAAATATGCTCATAACAAAAGTTGTTTATTTTGTAATTTAGAGTAACTTTTGTTATATGCACTTTTGCCGTATACGGAAGTATAAATGAGTTATACGCTAAATACTATAGCGGGAGTCCACAATTTTATTTGGCATAAAAGACTCAACCGAACTAAAACAAACTCGCTGTGTGAAATAATACTAACGATTTACTTATAATAAGCCATACTAACATTTCTAGGGACGGGCAGGAGTGGGGGTTATATAAGAGGCCTGAAATTAAAAATAGCGATATTTCGTTTCCTATTGGTTATTCAGCAAATATGCCCATAACAAAGTTGTTTATTTTGTTATTTACAGTAACTTTTGTTTTATACACTTTTGCCGTATACGGAAGTATAAATGAGTTATACGCTAAAAACTATAGCGGGAGTCCACAATTTTATTTGGCACAAAAGACTCAACCGAACTAAACCAAACTCGGTATGTGAATTAACACTAATGCCTTCCTTATAATAAGCCATACTAACATTTCTAGGAACGGGCAGGAGTGGGGGTTATAAGGAAGGCCACAAATTAATAATAGTGGTATTTCGTTTCCTATTGCTTTTTCGGCAAATATGCACATAACAAAAGTTGTTTATTTTGTTATTTAGAGAAACTTTTTTTATATACACTATTGTCGTATACCGAAGTATAAAGGCGTTATACGCTAAAAATTATAGCGGGAGTCAACAATTTGGAGGACAGTAAAGACTTACATAAAAAATTAATTTTATTATTAACAAATGCCATAACGGGTATTAACCCTAAACAGTGGGACGGGTAAATGTCAAAATATTGTGCAAAGTAAATCCTTGCCAAAAAAATACCATCACCATTCAGCCTCAAATCAATTCCCGGGCGAAGCCGGGTATCTGAGCTAGTATATATATATATATATATATATATATATATATATAATTTTGAACGGACCTCATTTTCGTCATCTCCTGGGTAGGATCGATGGACATTTGAAGAAATTTTTCGAAACTCGCGTCATGAGTACGACCTCAATAGCTGATTTCCCTTAAGGGAAATCTGCTAATAAAATGAATGGTTATTTGACTCTTTCATTGTTTATTCCAAGTTAAAAAATAAATATTTATAAAAATTTAGAAATTTATATGAATTATAAGAAAATGATAAATAAAGGTAACTACAAAGGTTACCTTTATTTATAAGGTGTAACCTTTAGGTAGTACACATCCTGTCATCATACACTGCAAAGATGCAACTGAGAAAAATCTTGTTCTACCCCTTTGCATTATATCTCATGACCCCAAACACGTTGTAAGTATGGTGTATGAAATCCAAAAATCTGCTATTGCGTTTTTGAAAGAAAACCGCCCACACTTTAAATAAAATAGATCATTACTTCAGTGATGGCTGTGCTGCTCAGTACAAAAATTAGTACAATTTCATAAATCTATGCCTACATGAGAAAGATTTTGAAATTCGGGCACGGGTGTGATGGAATTGAGGGTTCAGTGACTCGATTGACTCTGAAGGAAAGTTTGAAAAGATCCTTAAAAAACGAAATAATATATGAAATAGTGACTGAACTGTTTGACTTTGCAAAACCAGAATAGAAAAACTCCGTTTTTTCCTCATATCTAAAGAAAAAGTTGAATTAATTCGCCCTGCTTTGGAAGGTCACTTCAAAGATGTTCAAATTCTTCCAAGGACAAGATCATTTCACAACATTCAGCCAATAGATGACTCAGGAACCATTGCGGCTGAAAGAATTGACATTGATGAAAAAGCAGCCCTCACGTTTAATTTAATTAACAATCAACCAAGCTGTGTATGATGACAGGATTTGTAGTGGAAGAAGGTCAAGGTCCAGTGGTATCCTTGGGCTTCAACATTGACCAAAATAGCAATTTTAGGGTAGGAATTGTACATATCAAAAAGTAAATTTTAGACTGATGAATTCTATAATGTAAACGGTATTTCATTTAGAATAAACCTGTGTAATGTAACTACCTTTGTAGGTACCTTTATTTATCACTTTCTTTTAATTCATATAAATTTCTAAATTCTTATAAATAATTATTTTTAAACTTGGAATAAACAATGAAGGAATCAAATAACCATTCATTTTATTACTTTAGGTTGTAGATCACATGTCTTAGAACCAAAACAAAAAAGAGATTTCTATGATTATCCTTTTCCCTTTTGGAGATATTCAATTTTACGTGAAACTATTTATTTACTTTCAGAAAAGTTTCAACAAAATCTGAAATGATGGATGTCTTGGTGTGGTTGAATTGATGTGGAATGACCCCCCAGTGACCTATCTAATCTTCTTCATTAACCTCCATAGAGTCCAGACAGGACGTTTTGCATGATGAAAAATCTCTATACCTCTGTTTATACCATATTAGACCATTGACTTTTAGCAGATTTCCCTTAAGACCAAATTTTAAATATCGCGAAACATGTAGAGCGAGTTTAATGCATGAAATAAAGAAAGGGGAATATGTTTTTGATAACCTTCTATCCCATCTTTTATGTAGTAAAAAATCTCCGTTATTATGCGTCCGTATAAATATTATATATCATGTATACCAAATATGATATGGTTTGATTATATAACGTCCACAATTGTTCTATATATTTCTGCTTTTGTGTTTTCAGAATTTAGGTAAAAGGTAAAGAAAAAAAAATTAGAATGTGATTTTCAATTTAAGCTTTTATATTTCTAAACATCTTAAACCCAGATTAAAATTAAAGCTTCTTTACATTGGGTTCTTACTGGAAAGAAAAAGGGAAATGATTGTGAGATGCTATTCCGGAACGATGAAAACTAGAGCAGTTTTTAATTGTGGAAATGTTTTTTTGTGTTATACTGATCGAAAATTTGTTTTCTATCCCTTAATATAACTTTGTGATGTAGTGTCATTAACATTTCAGCTCCTTGAAGGATGTGGTCTTGAAGATGTTCAGAGTTTGAGGCGTACTTATTTAAATGGGAGTGTTACATGCAACGATGGATCACCTGCAGGGTATTTATTTTAAATGCTACAGAATATCTTAAAAAGAATAAATATTTTAAAGAAGATTATTAGTTAATTGATAGCAATACAATTTATTATTAATCACTAACCTCATACAGGTACTATTTCCGAAAATCGCACGGCAGCAGAAGATGGATAATATTTCTTGAAGGTGAGATTTATGTATGCATATGGATACGTATTTTATGTGTGTGTGTGTGTGTGTGTGTGTGTGCGCGCGCGTGCGTATGCGTGCGTGTGTGTGTATATATATATATATATGTATATATATATATATATATATATATATATATATATATATATATGTTGACGAGAGGTTAAAACAGTTAATAGAGTTTAATTATTTCCTGTGAAATGCTGGCATTACTGGAAGTGATTTCCACTGAGATTTACTATTGCGAATATAATCATATATACAAAACTATGCTTAAACTATATGTGCTCAGATTGGTTTTTGACAGGAAATAAGTTTCATTATAGATGATATTTAATTGCAATAAATGCTATCCATGATTATGGTTTGAACTATTCAAAAAAGGTGAGTCAAAAAGTGGAAGGGGATAGATTAGGAACACATTTTCATTTATTCTTCAAAACTAAATTTTCTATTCTATAACTCCGCAAAAATTACCCTTTAGTATTGTCTATTTTGGAAAAACAATAGGTCGTGGAGGGAAGTGCAATTTTTACACATTGAAGTCTTGCTATAAAAATACCATCATTAGCCAGTCAACAATGATTTCCCGGGCATCGCCCAGTACCTTAGCTATTATATATATATATATATATATATATATATATATATATATATATATATATATATATATAAAAAATTGTAACCAGTGGTTGTACATTGATTTTTCTCTCGAAATTTCACGATAACTTTTCGTTTTACATGCCACGATATCTGCAATTTCTTTCTTTGATGTCTGTTTGTTTGTTTTATATATCCATACATATATATTCTATTTTTAGATGAATAGGATGAATGTTTCGAGGTAGGCTCTAGAGAGAGCGGATTTTACATATTACCCTGATGGATGTAACCATCCTAGGGTAAAATGTAAATTGGCGAATTTCTTAGTATGCTGCCTGACTTTAATTAAATCCATACTAAATAGGGCATTTATTAAGGGGGGGGGATAGAGAACAGAATGTGAGATGTCATCAGCGTGATATTCCAAACGTGGCCGCTTTTGGGTGGCGTAATTTTTATAGTTAAAGACAAATATATTATGAGTTTATATATTTTTACATAAATGTGTTTCTTCTAAAATTCAAAGAAAAGCTTTGAAAAATATTATTTTATATATGTATATATAAAATAAAATTTCTTCATACTTAAATGACAAGAGTACCATTATTTTTCTGTACTTAGACTTTATTGAATTTTGAGACTTTATTAAAAAAGTTTGAAATATTCAAAGCTAGATATTATGTTACTTCAATTTTATTATGTTTCAAACATTTATTTTGTTTCAGGAGGATGGTACTGTTATGATACAAAAAGCTGTTTGAATCGCTGGTCAAGGATGAGGCACCTCATGTCATCAAAACAATGGCCACTAGTAAGAAATGGTATATGCTTGTATGTAAAGCATGGCTGTAAACAATTTTCACGATAATTGCATAATTGCCATTATTATTACTTAATTAATAACCATTATGCAGTTATTAATTCAAATTGTTTCTGAAATGTGGGATGTATATTCACTATATTTCTCAACTTTCTATCCATTTCTATATTTTGTTCCTTAATATTAATAATAAAATATTCTCTTTATAACAAGAATTGCAAATTCTGTAATTTCTCAATTACTTTCTATAATTTATTTGTTAATGTTAATGAAAAACTTGTCTTCAACATAAAGACATTACATTGGTACGCCGACATCATTTATTTTTGAACAATTATCGTGGCCTAGAGATTTTATTCTATTTCATATTTAAAAATATTTGACAATATTCATTTTTTCTATAAAAGTATTATTTTGGACTCCGTAAAGTTATCCGACACGAATCTGTTTATTAAATGCGAATATTATTGCCTTCTTTTTATATATGATTCCATGTATTACAATATAATATTGTTTTCCCGATGTATAGCACCATAAAGTAATTGACAATGGAAATAACCGTAGTATATTAGTAATAGTTTTTATTGGCTATTTTTTTCTATATGACTAGACTAGTTGATGTCTAAAAATTTTAGCTAGTATATATATATATATATATATATATATATATATATATATATATATATATAATTGTAAATAATAAAACCAGTCAAAACTAAAAATTTTCTTGGGTGCTCAGTTTAGTCATGGGAGATGGAAATTGAATTTATGCCATTGGCCAATTGGACTTTCTTTAGTGACAAACTCACTAAATAAAATCCTTAGTCCCACCCTGCTTAGAAAACGGTGTTAACCTGTAGATAATCCGTCTTGATTATCCTAAATCAAGTCTCTATCAATTCATAGAGATATGAATGTTAAACTAGGGTTGTGGAGTTTCTTTACCTGGGCAGAACTGGCAAATTTATGTATATTATGTGTGTATGTGAAAATATAATGGTTTTTAAATATTTACCTGGCGAACTGTTTTAAGAAACGAATGAGTAATTAAAAAGTTGGATTTATCAGTTAATCCTGAAGACTGGTGAGAGGGACGAATCCAGAGCAAATGCAACACAGGCCTCATAAGTCTAGCACTGAAGAAAAGATAAACTAAAAAATACAGAATTGCACTCCTCCCATAACTTTCAAGTTCCCTACATACATTCAGAACAGAATCATGGCGCGATTCTCAAGCAGAGTTCAGAAGAGAAATACAAAACAATGGCTAGTTCACTGAAATAGCGAGTATCAACCACGTTTTCTTTAAATCTAAGATATAAAACAATCTTAGGAGCCATGAAACTATAGATATACAACCCGTATTAGTGTATGGGGCAAGACACGGGGTGGTGTTTGGTACATACTGTACCCAGAGACATTATAGTACCGAAATTGGATAGTAACTTAAGAGAAGGAAGAAAAGAGAAAATATTTGAAACGCGACAGCCAACTTGACACGATATGAAAGCTAAGAGCTAATTATATACGGAACATCTGGCAAGTGGTACCAACAGGCTCCTATGTATGACCAATGATTACGATTGTGGTGGGATACCGACCAAGAGGAAACCAAACTTGAGATGGTTGCAGAGGAAAGTCGGCTAAGGAGTTTCAGATACATCCTAACATAAGCGTCTATGATCTTGATAGATGCTGGTGGGAGGGAGGCACTGTGATTGCTTGACTTGTGATGAGATGACTCGGAAATTCAATCTCCTCCTATAGAACGTTTCACTTCGAGATGGCAGTATGTATTTTCAATGGGGTGCTCTGTCTCCCTCTTGCATATGCCTCGCTAGATAGCTCTGTCCTCCTCCCTCCGTGCGGCGTTGCCGCTATATCTCAAAGTTGTCTAATTTTTACGGGAAAAATTCTGTAACGTTCAGAATTTATCGCTCCATCTGCCTATGCTAAAAATTTATCAAGAAAATAAAATCTGTTTTTGCAATTAATTGTTTTTTGTCCATTTTTTACATAAAATTTTTAATGGAAATTCTTGTTTCTCTCGTCACTGTGATCTTATTTTTTAAGATATTAGTTTGAAATTCGACATGAAGTTAGTATATATTATCTTTATTCGTAGCAAGAAACAATTTTTTTTTCAACGACATTCCTTTCCATGTTTTTGCCATAATAAAAATAAAAATTGAAAAATCCTATTCTTAAAAAGTAGCCTGCGGGGAATTTCCGTTCTATAATTGTTTATTAAGTTTTGTTATACTCCTTTTAAAGAGGACAATTCAAATTTAATTTTGAGCCTCCTCCGAACATTATGGGACGCTGACAACTGATGCAATTAATGTTTATATGTTGTGGGAGCGTCGCGGCACGGCGGCAGGAGGAGAGCTGGACCCCCCCGGCTCTCTCCCGCCCGCTCTCCCGTTCTTTCTTATAACTGTCTATTCTACCATGATTATTTAAAAAGCCTCAACTCAGAAATTGTAAATTTTACTGGGAAGCACTTTTTTTATTAATCTTTTTAATGTGATTTGAAGTTAATAACTTAAATATATCTTTCAAAATGTAATTTTCGACAAAAATTGGAGTTAAGGCCTTTTATAAACTGAGAGCAATAGAGGACTGTGAACAAACAGGATTGGGATGATTATTTATAACAATAATATTAATATATATCTTTAATCCATTAATAATTATTCATTATAATCATAATTATAGTTGCATAATTAAAAAATAAAACCATTTTAATCAAAGAAATTCCTAATAAAAATCTTTTAATGACCCTTCAAAAATGTCTATTGAAAGCAACTTAATTTTAGAGTATCTAATTTCTTAGCCCATCTGCCAAGGAGAAGAAGCCTATTAAATTTAACGTTTTAAAGAAAAAACTATCCATTTAGATTATTGGCCAAAATAGTCAAAATCTTAAGTATCCTACATGCCTAACAATCAAAACAAAAAGCACGAAAATATAATATTATATTAAGAAATATATATTATATTAGGTGCTATATAAAAACCTCAGTACTTGTTTCTTCGTCTGACAGAGGTTCAACTCCGCTCATTCCTTGCGAGTCCGTAAGCGAATGAGTGGAGGATCCTGACGTCGACCCCAGTCTTATTATGAAAGGCTCTAAATCGTCTTGTATCTCATCTGGCTTCCACATCGCCTCCTCTATTTTTTTAACATGCTCCGCGTAATTCTGCCAATTTTCAGATTTGACTTTCTCATAGCCTTCCCTTATCAATGCTGCCATTTCATTCTTTTGAAACCGGGTATTGTTCATGGCTACATAGTGCTTCACTTGAGCCCACACAAGTTCTATTGGATTTAACTCGCAATGGTAAGGTGGCAACCGTAGAACTTGACAGTTACTTCTTTCGGCCATAGTGTCTACTCTGTACGTAATGTACTTGGTTTTGTGAAAGTTCACTAATTCCAGCAAGTCCCTCTTTAAGCTGTCCGCTTCAAATGATATATATTTAGATTCCAGCCATTCCTGAAGCTCTTTCTTAGTGTTTTTGGACGATGGGATTTGTTCTTGGCGCCGAGAATGGTACGAAGCGTTGTCCATAACAATTACGGTTCCCTTCAGAAAACATTTGGGAGTAGCTGTTCTTGAAACCACTTTTCGAAACATTCACCATCCATTTCCTCGTGGGCATCTGCTGTATTTTTTTTACATAAGAATGTAAACTCTGCTCCGCAGACGAACCCTTGCTCGCCTCCAGCATTAACCAGCGCAAATCTCGGTCCTCGTGCTGTGGGTTGCTTCAGACCAGCAGATAGACCTGCGAGAAATGCGTCTCGAGCCGACGAAATAGTTTTGTCCCTCCATGTACTCGTAATAGTGTGCCCAACGTTGACCCACGTCTCGTCAAGGTATACAACATACAGTCCATCTGCTCTTGCTTTCCGGATACTTCGTAAATATTTATGCCTCCACGAAATCAACTCATCTTTCTCAGTTAGTAACGCGTTGTTCTTTCTTTTTTCGAAGGCAAAACCAATATCGACGAGTGTCCTATACAGTGTTGTTCGAGAAAATTTAGGCAAATCTTCATCCGATTTCATGTTGGTTAATAATAAATTCAAAGTCGGGGGAATGTTCTGGAAATAAAAGCTGTGAACCTTCTGGCGGATAGCCGATAATACAAAAGAATCATACTTGACTAATCGAGAATCCTTTCTTTGAACTTTTAGACATTTTCTTTTCTTTGTGGGAGTTGTGAATGGGCCTTGGCTGCTTCTTTTTAATTATCCTATAAACAGTTCGCTTTGAAACTCCCGTGGCATTACATGTTTCGTTCACAGCTTTGTTCACAGTGTAATTCCGTCTGAAGTAGTTATATACGTTGAAAACTATACCTTGCTCTTTTGCTGCGAAGTTGTTCCCCCTGTTTTCGTCGCTTTGAACTGCTGATGGAAGTTCCAGGTTCAGCCATCTTCAACGAAAATCGGATGCGCAACTAAATGTCCTAACCCTTATACGAAATCCTATCGGATTGTTATCACAAATAGATGACCAAAAAAATTGAAAGGATTACTTGTAAAACTTCACTGAACTGGATGTGTACGTGGCAAATGCATAAACTGTAATGATCATATTTGCTGTAAGGAAGCTTGCTTATTGACTCCGAGAGGGTCAAATGTTGTCCCAAACAGGTAGGGGGAATAACCCCGTGGGTAATACTCCATCACTGCCAAACGCATCAACCCTTGATCAACAGGTATAACTAAAGGACCATTGTATTGTAAAACAAGAATGTCATGTTAAGGAAAGAGAGAATTATTAGAAATATGTTTCCATACTTACATTAGGTGTTATTTAAAAAAAATGTAAACGTTTGGAGAACAATGTATTCTAAACATTATTTTGCCATCCTCCTTACAACTTTGAAAGAAAATAACATTTCACAGAAGCACAAAAATTTTTGAAAATAATAAAATACAAAACCATAGAGTAACTTGTCGTTTTTATTATTAAACTGAAATTTGTATGCAGGCTTGGGTAGCTGAACGGCAGAGCAGGCGGGAGAGAGCCAGGGGGTCCAGCTCTCCTCTTGCCGCCGCGCCGCGACGCTCGCACAACATATAAACATTAATTGCATCAGTTGTAATCGACCCATAATGTTCGGAGGAGGCTCAAAAATAAATTTGAACTGTCCTTTTTAAAAGGATTATGACAAAACATAATAAACTATTATAGAACGAAAATTCCCCGCAGGCTACTTTTTTAAAATTGGATTTCACAATTTTTATTTTTATTATGGAAAAAAACATGATAAGGAATGACATTTTAAAAAAAATTGTTCCTTGTAACGAATATAGATAACATAAACTAACTTCGTATAGAATTTCAAACAAATATCTTAAGAAATATGATCGCAGTGACGAGAGAAACAAGAATTTCCATTAAATTTTTTAGGTAAAAAATTGGCACAATACAATTTATTTCGATTGTGTATCTTGTTTTGTTGATTTATTCTTAGTATAGGCCGATAGAAGATTAAATTCTGCACATTTCAGAATTTTTCCCGAGTTTTTCAGAAATTTGGCGGATTTGAGTGAGATTTGGCAACAGCGCACGAGATCTACTGCCATCTCGAAGTGAAACGCGCTATAGGAGCAGACACATTCCGTCACAAATTTTAACGAAAGGTAGATTTGGTGTTGTTTTAGCAGATATCCCTTAAGGGAAATCAGCTATTGAGGTTGTACTCATGACAGAATTTTCGAAATTTTTCTTCAAATGTCCATCGATCCTACCTAGTAGATGACGAAAATGAGGTCCGTTCAAAACTGTATATATATATATATATATATATATATATATATATATATATACTAGCTCAGATACCCGGCTTCGCCCGGGAACTCATTTGAGGCTGAATGGTGACAGTATTTTTTAGCAGGCTTTACATTGCACAATATTTTGACATTTACCCGTCCCAGTGTTTAGGATTGATTGATACCCGTCGTTGCCGTGGATTTGTTAATAATTGAATATTTGTTCGATAAGGCTTCACTGTCTTCGATATTTTTATATTTCCCGTCTCTTATACATGTAAATATGGTGTATTTTTATTTTAGGCCTCCCTTATAACCCCCCTCCCGTTCCAACCTAAAAATTTTAATATAACTTATAATCATGGAAGAATTAATGCTAATTGACATACCGAGCTTTGTTAAGTTCGGTTCAGCCGTTAGTGCCCAATAAAATTGTTGGCTCCCGCTAAAGTTTTAACGTATAACTCATTTATACTTAGGTATACGACAAAAGTGTATATAACAAAAGTTACTCCAAATAACAAAATAAACAACTTTTGTTATGTTTATATTTGCGGAAAAACCAATATGAAACGAAATATCGCTATTTTTAATTTCAGGCTTCCCTTATAACCCCCACTCCTGCCCGTCCATAGAAATGTTGGTATGGCTTATTATAATGAAGGCCTCAATGCTAATACACATACCGAGTTTAATTTAGTTCGGTTGAGTCAATTCTGGCAAATAATATTGTTGACTCCCGCTATAATTTTTAGCGTATAACGCATTTAAACTTCGGTATACGGCAAAAGTGTATATAACAATAGTTACTCTAAATAACAAAATAAACAACTTTTGTTATGTGCATATTTGCCGAAAAAACAATAGAAAACGAAATATCGCTATTTTTAATTTCAGGCTTCCCTTATAACCCCCACTCCTGTTCGCCTCAGAGAAAATTAATATAGCCTAAAGTCTAAGTTGGGTTAGTAGTAATATACATACCAAGATTCATAAAATTCGGTTCAGCCGTTTATGCGTGAAAAGGTAACAAACAAACAAACAAACAAACAAACAAACAAACAAACATACACGAAAGAAACAAAATGCAGTTATGGTGTCTATGACATGTGAAACGAAAAGTTACCGAGAAATTTTGCGAAAAAAAATCAATGTACAGTATCAATTGTAACCTCTGTCTGTACATTGATTTTTTTCTCGAAATTTCACGATACTTTTTCGTTTCACATGTCATAGACACCATAACTGCATTTTGTTTCTTTGGTGTCTGTTTGTTTGTTTATTTGTTTGTTTGTTTGTTACCTTTTCACGCATAAACGGCTGAACCGAATTTTATGAAACTTGGTATGTATATTACTACTAACCCAACTTAGACTTTAGGCTATATTAAAATTCTCTGAGACGAACAGGAGTGGGGGTTATAAGGGAAGCCAGAAATTAAAAATAGCGATATTTCGTTTCCTATTAGTTTTTCGGCAAATATGAACATAACAAAAGTTGTTTATTTTGTTATTTAGAGTAACTTTTGTTATATACACTTTTTTCGTATACCGAATTATAAACGAGATATACGCTAAAACCTATAGCGGAAGTGAACAATTTTATTTAGGACAAAAGACCCAACCGAAATAAAGAAAACTCGGTATGTGTATTAGCACTAACGCTTTCATTATAATAAGCCATACCAACATTTCTAGGGACGGGCAGAAGTGGGGGTTGTAAGGGAGGCCTAAATTTAAAATAACGGTATTTCGTTTTCTATTTATTTTTCGGCAAATATGAACATAACAAAAGTTGTTTATTTTGTTATTTAGAGTAACTTTTGTGATATACATTTTTGTCTTTTAACAATGTATAAACGAGATATATACTATAAACTAAAGCGGGAGTCAACTATTTTATTGGGCGCTAACGATTGAACCGAACTTAACAAAACTCGGTATGTCAATTAGCATTAATTCTTCCACGATTATAAGTTATATTAAAATGTTTAGGTTAGAACGGGAGTGGGGGTTATAAGGGAGGCCTGAAATAAAAATTCGCGATATTTCATTGTCTATTTGTTTTTCGACAAACATGCACATAACAAAAGTTGTTTACTTTGTTATATAGAGTAATTTTTGTTTTATACATTTTTTTTGTGAACGATGTATGAAGCAAGTAATTTGCGTAGAAATATTGATATGCTCAGCAATTCTTTCCACTATGAACTACCAGGTACCTGACATGGAAAAATTAATTCAAATCTATGTTAATATTTTGTCCTTAATAACTGAAATCTATGCATAATGCAGAAGAGACGGGAAATGTGACCTTAAACACTGGGACGGGTAAATGTCAAAATATTGTGCAAATTAAAGCCTTGCCAAAAAAATACCATCACCATTCATCTTCAAATCAATTCCCGGGCGAAGCCGGGTATCTGAGCTAGTATATATATATATATATATATATATATATATATATATATATATATATATAAAATTGTAACCTCTGTCTGTACATTGATTTTTTTCGCAAAATTTCTCGGTAACTTTTCGTTTCACATGTCATAGACACCATAACTGCATTTTGTTTCTTTCGTGTCTGTTTGTTTTGCTTGTTTGTTTATTTTGTTTGTTTGTTTGTTACCTGTTCACGCATAAACGGCTGAACCGAATTTTATGAAACTTGGTATGTATATTACTACTAGCCCAACTTAGACTTTAGGCTATATTAATATTCTCTCAGACGAACAGGAGTTGGGGTTTATAAGGAAGGCCTGAAATTAAAAATAGCGATATTTCGTTTCCTATTGCTTTTTCAGCAAATATGCACATAACATAAGTTGTTTATTTTGTTATTTAGAGTAACCTTTGTTATATGCACTTTTGCCGTATACGGAAGCATAAATGAGTTATACGCTATCAACTAAAGCGGGAGTCCACAATTTTATTTGGCACTAAAGACTCAACCGAATTGAACCAAACTCGGTATGTGAATTAGTACTAACGCCTTCTTTATAATATGCCATACTAAAATTTCTAGGGACGGGCAGGAGTGGGGGTTATAAGGGAGGCCTGAAATTAAAAATAGTGATATTTCGTTTCCTAGTGGGGTTTCGGCAAAAGTGCACATAACAAAAGTTGTTTATTTTGTTATTTAGAGAAACTTTGGTTATATACACTATCGTCGTATACCGAAGTATAAAGACGTTATACGCTAAAAATTATAGCGGGAGTCAACAATTTTATTTGGCACAAAAGACTCAACCGAACTAAATAAAACACTCGGTATTTGTATTAGCACTAACGCCTTCCTTATAATAAGCCATACTAACATTTCTAGGGACGGGCAGGAGTGGGGGTTATAAGGGAGGCCTGAAATTCAAAATAGTGATATTTCGTTTCCTATTGAGGTTTCGGCAATTATGCACTTAACAAAAATTGTTTATTTTGTTATTTGGAGTAACTTTTGTTATATACACTTTCGTCGTATACCTAAGTATAAATGAGTTATACGTTAAAAACTACTAATTCAAATCTATGCAGAATTGCACAGGAAATGGGAAATATGACAATATGGAGGACAGTGAAGTCTTTCATAAAAAAATAATTGTATTATAAACAAATCCACAGAAACGACGGGTATTTACTCTAAACACTGGGACGGGTAAATGTCAAAACATTGTGCAAAGTAAAGCCTTGCCAAAAAAATACTATCACCATTCGGCCTCAAATGAATTTCCGAGCGAAGCCGGGTATCTGAGCATATATATATATATGTATATATATATATATATATAAATATATATATATATATATATATAAATCCCGGGGGAGGGGGGGGTTTAGAGGGGAGGATTTTCGAAAATTCGAAATATCTCCGTTACTATACGTCGGATCGAAGAATTGTACAGAATCAATCTTATTGAATATTACATTTACTATAAATATTGTTATATACATTTATTCTCTATCTTGAATATTAACTGAGATATTTGCATTTTTATTAAATCGACGGCTAACGGACGAGTGACTTTCCCGCCAAAAGCTGGTTCGGCCGTTTCCTTGATTGCTCGGCTCTCATGAAATTTCTCTATTGTAAACCTTCACGTGGGAAATCTGCTTAGTTTACGCAGCCCCTGCGTGACGGACTTTTTAATCATTGGACCTGATATCTTTATCGTTCAGGAACCCATGTGCGAATTTATTACCTCGTAAGATGTCCAGAAAGCAGTAGAGCAGATTAAACGAGGTTACACAGTTGTCGTAAGTAATCACATAATTTAGAGATTTAAAAATAGAAGGGAAATATGCAACGTAAAGCTAATTTTTTTTGGGAAAATGAATTAAGAAGAAAGTTATAAATTTGGATTACTTTTTTAAATTGGTCTATTTTAAAGTTATTTAATTATGACATATTAAAACCATTTTATTACCTCTAATGTTGAAATACAAATTATTATTATTTATCCTTTAAATGTAATAGTCAAAGTGTGAAATTGTGTAGCCAGGCTTCATTTTGAACATTAGACATTATATATATATATATATATATATATATATATATATATATATATATATATATATATTTATTTAAACAAAATTTAAATATTAGGATTCTTTACATTTATTAAATACAAATCTCTGTTCACAGTAGGTGGATTACTGTCACCAAACCCAGAAGAAAACCCATATTGGTGGAATGCTAACCATGTGTAAGTAGGTAAATTGAACCTTATTTTATTGTAGTAGTAGATGAACCATTGAATAATATGTATTAACGGAAGTTCTGCTAGAAAAAAAAAGTAATCCCAATTTGGGCCACAATGCAATTGTGGCCCTCTTACGATGGAAAATAACCAGAACCTCTTGGATGCTTCTAGAAGCAATAGCGAGAAAATACCGTTAAACTAGAGCGAGCCTCCGTTTGCACTGAGGGGCAAGAGCTAGCTCCTAAAACCGTTCTCCCCATAATCTCCATTTCCATAATACAACAGAAAAATATGAACCTTACAGCTCGTGGACTTATCAACGGAAGGATACAGGTCATCACCATAGGACAGGAGCGCCGCAGTCCATAATTGGGCCTGATTTGGTGAAATGATCAGTGGAACCGCTAAACAATGTACGATTGCGCACTGCTACTGGTGCTTCAGCCCCCGTCTTTGGAAGAACTTAGTTCAGGCTGTTTATCGCTAACATCTGGACTGAGCATGTATTTATTGTCGCCGACATAGTGGATAAAGTTATCGTCGGTGCTGACTTTATGATAGCTCACGGACATTAGTCTGCACATGGGTCAGCAAATAATGATTTGGCGCAATGCAGAAATACTTTTGGATGTTGGACATGAGAGCAAGACCATAGGGAAGCTACTTACCGACGGACACCAGAAATTATCACCTCCAGTAGATACATTTTCTATTGAGCATAGAAAAGGGAGAACACACAATGACGCTGATGCTCTCTCAAGGCGGTCATACACCACAGAGTACAAGAATTGTACAAAAACTGAGAAAGAAGAATGCGTTATTGATGTACGACTTAGCCATGTTGGCTCAGGAGGACACTGGTCGCAGCCGCAGAAGGGTGACCCTATTCTGGCTAAAGTTGGATCGGCTAAGGATGACAACAGAAGACCGTCCTGTAATGAAATATCGGATCACATTAAAATGGCCAGTGATAAGATTGTAGCCAGGTATGATAGTGAATAACAGTGCGTTCAGTGCAGCTTTAGTGAACAGTGCTTTTAGTTTCGGTACAGTGTTTCATGTAAAGAACAGTATATTGCCCTGTTTATATAATGAACAGGGTAGTGCCATGTATATGTAAAGAACAGTGCAGTGCTGTGTTCTTTGTGAAGATCAGTGCAGTGCCGTGTTTTTGTGAACTTCAGTGATCGTGAGTTATTGTACTGTGCAACAAGAAGTGAAGTTATCAGTGCAGTAATAGTTAAGAATTATTTACCAAGTGTGTAGTGCATTGTCAAATGAATTGTGCAGTGATAAAGCTTGTATGTTTAATTTTGTTATCCGAAAGATCTCTAATAAATAACGCTTATTTATTATTTACTTTACCTTCCACCAAGCGAACCCCTAGACGTACACGAAATACGAGACTTACTAACACAATTACCTAGTCCTTTACTATTAACCATTATTAAACGCCCTATTGTTATGTGGAATTCTCCTATAACCAATAGTAGAGGACAAAAACTCCAGACCATTTTCGAAGACTATGACTTGATGACACACCTCTGCCCGAGACGTGCTTTTCATGGCACTCAACCAGGACTCCCATGGAAGTGATCACTTTCCCATTCATATAAAATTAAACTCTCTTCCTCCTATTTTAAATACAATTTCTAAATTCAATACAAAGAAAGCTGATTGGATGTCTTTTCAAAATTTGATCATTAACAATTTGCATAACACAGTTTTAGAATCAATAGACCATCTAACTTCAATAATTATAAACATAGCTGACCTTACAATACCTAAAACTTCGACTTTCCACAGAAAAATTCCTATTCCTTGGTGGAATGATGAGTGTAAAACTGCTGTAAATGATAGAAAGAAAGCACTTCGTTTATTTCGAAGGGAACCATCCGACTCAACTCCTAGATTATAAATGAAAGAAAGTGAAAGCACGGTGGATCATTAAAAATAGTAAAAGGAAATGGGTAGATTTTGTAACTAGCTCAAACCGAAAACAAAACATCTGGAGTAAGATAAATCAGATTAAAGACAAAAAATATCGTACTCCAGTGACTGGTAACGAAATTAATGGACAAATTCTGACCGACCAACTAACGATATCCAATATTCTAGGATCACATTTTAGCACAATTTCAAGCAACAACTACTATACTAGACGGTTTTTAGATTTTAAAATTATTTCTGAAAAAACAAGCTTAAATATAGAACAAAGTTTTGACCACCCACTAAATGACGACTTCACGATGCACGAATTAAAACAAACGTTGACTAGTTTACAAGAGACTTCTCCCGGTCCTGACCAAGTGAGTTTATAGCATGTTGCAAAATCTACCCGAACGTGGTCTCAAGGTCTTTCTAAGCCTTCTTAATAAAATGTATAAAAACAGCACCTATCCTAAATCATGGAATCAATCTATTATTGTTCCTATTCTTAAACCTGTGAAAGATAAAAAGTTATAAAATAGTTACCGTCCCATTTCATTAACAAGCTAGCTGCAAGCTAACTGAGAAAATGATAAATAAAAGACTCATTTGGTACCTTGAAAATGAAAATCTTACTTCCCCTTATCAATGCGGGTTTAGACCTCAACATTCCACCCAACATCGTATAGCACATATGGAAAGTGCTATCCTAAAACACCTCCTTAGACCTCAAAAAGGTCTATGACATGGTTTGGAATCGTTTAATTTTAACTCAGTTAATAAATGGGGGCATACAAGGGAACATTTTACTTTTTATCAAAAACTATGTCACCCAGAGAACATTCCAAGTTAAGATAGGTACCGTTCTGCGAAGCTGACAGATGCACCATGCTAATCGCTCCTATACCAGATCATTACTGGACTATGTCAGTATAGCACATTCATCTGCCAGCCCAAATACCCTCCGACTGCTTGACTCGATACACCACACAGGAATACGAATATCAACTGGAGCATTTAGAACAAGTCCTGTAGATAGCCTTTGTGCAGAATCTGGCGAGCCACCATTGGCATACAGACGGTGGATGACAAATTTAATATTTTTAATGAAATCTAGAGCACTAAATAAGTCCTGTGTAACACTTTTTTAAACAACCCTTTTATCGTCACATATTCACAGAAACGACCAAAACAAAAACCTCTTTTAATAAGACACATAGAGAACACAAAAGATTTTAATATTCTAAGCACATCTCTTTACACTGAAAGACATTTAAATACACCACCTTAGAGAGTAAGGAACATAAAAATTGATCTTAGTTTGACAAAGTACAAGAAATCTGAACCTCCTTCTTCTCAATTTTATAAAAATACTTTTAATTCAATCATTAGCAACAGTCAAAATTCATTATTTGTCTACACAGATGGATCAAAAACTGTGACAGGGACCGGTGCAGCAGCAGGTTATAATACAGCAGGAAATGTAGGTTATAAAATACGATTACATAATAAAGCCTCTGTATATTCAGCCGAACATGAGGCTATAATTCTTGCTCTATCAAAACTAGAGCAATCCCCGACCACCAAAATACTGCTGTGTACCGACTCTCTTCCTTCCCTTCGTTAGGTTCCTTACTCTCCATAGGAAATCTTTACAATTCACACCCACTTATTACACATACCTACAGAGTCTACACGAGTATAACATAATTATGATGTGGCTACCTTGACATTCAGACATAAAACAAAGTACTGACATCGACAGACAAGCTAAATTAACAGCCAGAAAAAGAACTGTGGACATCGACAGGCTGACTGCACAAGACATGAAACGGGTAATTAAAACAGATGTACTCAATGACTGGACAACCGACTGGCTACAAACTGACAACAAACTCCGAGAAATCCTAGACAACCCAAACAAAGGAAAATCTCTGGAAAATCTAACCAGACGAGATCAAGTGGTGTTGACTAGATTTAGAATCGGACATTCACTACTTACACATTCATACCTTATGAACCGTAAAGACCGACCTACATGCATTCACTGTAACACAGTACTGACCATTAAACATCTCCTGACTGACTGCAGACTACGTGAACATTTGAACTTACCCAACGACTTGTACGAGCTATTAACTGAAGGTAGCCAACATATAAAAACTCTCTTAAACCACTTGAAGACAACAGACATTTACAACAAACTTTAAAACTCACCTACCCTACTCAGTTCTCTACGTTTTATATCTCTGTATAACACATTTTTAATCTTGTGACTTCCATCACCCTCATGTCAGGATTTATCTCAAAATTTATAGTTTTACATAGCTTTATTTTAACAGTTCCTTAATTTTATTTCCATATATTTTATACTATGTTTTAATAATGTAAAAAACATTTTTTCTATATTTTAAAATTTTAATTTAGAGAATTCAAATAAGTGGTACTGAGCGACATCGCCTAGTTGCGGAGCTCTTCAAATAAATAAATAACGCTTATTATTTTTGTAATAAACATAACAATATTATAGTACATTGTATGTTTATTTCTATTGCCCTAGGTTTATACCATATTGCACCAGTGATGCATGGAGTGGACGGAGAAAACAAACTATTAATGAAAGCCATTTCACATTCATGGGCTCTTTGATTATTGAACAAGTTATTTCAAATTTACTTGACTTGGGTCTAAAGAGTGCGTCATCTCTAATCTTAGCAGGAAGCAGGTAACATATAAAGAGAATGTTTTGTTTAGGAGATTAAAATAATTCCGAGAATTATATGATCTAAGTTAAGTATGTAATCAACTAGGAAGTATGTGCACAACTTCAAAACTTAATTTAAAAAAACATATAACATAATATCAGTTTAGTTCCTTTGATTCAAATTTAGCAATGATATATTTTTTTTTTATTCATAAGAGGTTTAATATGATCATTGCGGGTTACGTTCCAGCTGACAAACCCCAGTGACTGGAATGTACGAAGTGTAATCCTTTCTCATTCATCCTATATTGGGTACAACCTGAATATTAACTGAACTAGAGAACTAGACCCCTACTGTGTGACCAAAGGGGATCTAGGAGACTCTAGCTTAACCCGTCCGTAACCAATATAAGGCGAATGAGAGGGAGGAGCGTACCCTGTATGTTCCAGTCGGAGCAGTGCCAGGTGGTAAGTACGGTTTACTTTTCAGCAAATATCCTGGTAATATTTTGAAAAATTTAATCCTTGTATAATTTGATTTAAAAATTGGCTATTGTTACAGTGCAGGTGGAGCTGGAGTAATGCTGAATCTTGAATCTGTACAGCTCCAGTTAAGTGCTTTCCCTAATGTAATCATCCGTGGCATATCTGACTCAGGCTGGTTCCTTGACCGTACTCCATTTTCTTCAAATAAGGATGGATTCGCCTCAGTAGAAACGATAAAGAAAGGATTAATAATGTGGAATGGCCAAATCCCTCAGAGCTGCAGGGACAAATTTGGTGACCAGTCATGGAGATGTTTTTTTGGTTATCGGCTTTATCCCACTCTAAAAGGTTGGTACCACAATAAATAAATATTTTCATTTATTTATTTGTATATATTTTAAGAAAAAATTGTTTGTTATTAATTAATGTCCACTTTATGCTATATGGCTAACCTGGAAGGGTTATCTATTGGTTACCACCGTTTATTGCCAATATAGGCGTAATGATTTTATTTAGTCTGTTTTTGTCTGTTAAAGAATTCCTATTGACCACGTGGGAATATCACGAATAAAGTTATTCAAACGAATAAATGTGTGAGTTAATTTAATTACTTAGTAACACACTTCGCTATAACTCCTTCAATATCCACTTTCAATTTGTAAAATGGAGTTGAATCTGTCTGTTTGTCTTGTGTTCGTGTGTGGGTCTGGGTGCACACGCACAAGAGAGACGAGTGCAGCCAGCTATAGTATTCGCCCCATGTATAATAATTTAAGCCTGCAGATTGTAAATTTCTTGTAGTGCACAATAATTGAAGTCATATTATTAATATTATGACTATTGAATTATGATTGGATCGTCAGATCATTTATCAGAAAACATCCATTCTCTTCTTCAATACCTTTATACGTGTTTCACATAAAGAGATACATGCTAATAGGAAGTGTGACGACGTTATAGATTAAGATTTTGTTTTGAATCAAGTTCTTACATTTTCTCTTAACTCAAATATTAAGCGAGTTATTCATATTTTTTTGTTTCCTGCCTTCAGTAAACCCCCACTTCTAGTCATCGGATTTTTAATTAGAAATAGAGAATATATGGCGAGATGAAATTAATAATGTCTCACACCAGCAGGTGGGAAATCTGCCTAGTTGCTCCTGCGTGACGGACTTTTACCATATTCTTCTTGGCAAAGATATTCATATTAAAATAATCATAAACTTTTATAAATAGTCTTAAGAATTGAAAATATCATTGTTGTGGTGTAGATTTATAAACTGTAATGAAAATGAACTAAAGAAATCCCTATATTTATTATATCCTACAATAAATTAATTCAAAATATAATGTAATCAAAAAATGAAACACTATTTGAATTTAGGAGTAGGTAATTTTGTTATGTCCACTTTTTTATAGCTGTTTCATTTTCTCCTTTTTATCTAACGTAATTTGTAGCTCCACTCTTCGTTTTTCAATGGCTGTTTGATGAGGCCCAAATGACAGCCGATAATGTTGGAGCTCCAGTCACAAAGCAGCAGTGGGATTACATCCATAAAATGGGTGACAGTTTCAGGCACACATTTCAGGATGTTTCGTAAGTACTTCCAAAAGTTCATAACACACAGAATATTACTATACCTATTATTAAAGGTCTTTGTTCATGTTGTTTACCACCTATTTTTAGGGTTTTAGCAGATTTTACTTAAATGAATTTTAGAAAGATTTTCTGAAATCTCTATCGATCCTGTGTAGATGTCGAGGTCCGTTCAATATTATATATGTATAATTATAACCTCTGTCTGCATAATGATTTTTTCTCAAATTTGCGTGATACTTTTTCATTTCACATGGAATTGAAATGATATCAACAATTTTTGGTTTTGATGTCTGTTTGTAACCTTTTCACGCATAAACTACTAAACCGAATTTAAGGAACTTGGAACATGTATTACTACTAACCCGACATTAGGCTATACTAATATAATCTCAGATTCGAAGGGGAGTGGGGTCATAAATGATGCCTGAAATTGGAAATCGTGATATTTCGTTTCCTACTGTTTTTTCTGCATATCTGCACATAGCAGAAGTTGTTTATTTTGATGTTTAAAGTAATTTTTGTTTGTTCAATTTTGTCGTACAACAGACTATAAATGAAATATACCCTGAATACTATTGCAGGAGTCACCAATTTTTATTGTACACGAACTTAACAACACTCCTATTTGAGTGAGTATTAACAACTTAATTATAATCTATATAGTAATTTTTAGGCACGATCAGGAGTGGGGCATGGAAAAATTTCGATATTTCGTTTCATATTGGATTTCCTACAAATATGTACGTAACGTAAGTTGTTTATTTTGTTATTTAGAGTAACTTCTGTTTTATACTTTTTTGGCCAAATATTATCAATAAAAAAAGATCTAAATTTATGATGAGCAGCCAATTAAACTTTTTAGCAGATTTATCTTAAGGGAAATCAGCTATTGAGGTCGTACTCATGACGCAATATTCGAAAAGCTTCCTCAAATGTCAATTAATCCCACCCAGGAGATGACTAAAATGTGGTCCGTTCCAAACTATATATATATATATATATATATATATATATATATATATATAAATTTGTCTGACAACGGTCTAGTGGTTGCAGTTTTTGTCTGATCGTTATCAAACTTGATATTTAAACGTTTTATATAAAAATGAAGATCAAGTTCGTTAACGGCTGGAATCGGACCAGTAGCAGGGGGAGTTTTGAAAAAACCAAATATCTCAGTTATTATACGTCGTATCGAAAAAGTGTATAGAATAGTTCTTATTGCAAATTAAATGTTCTATAAATATTGTTATATGCGTTTTTTCCCTATCTGGATTATTAACAGAGATATTTGCATTTTTCAGTTTTCGGCCCTCAGTAAAGCCCCACTCCTCTACTTATGCCATATTAACAATAAGCTGCTATATCATGAAGCACTTTTTTGATGCCTAAATAGCAAATATTGTTCTCATTGAACTTTTACTTTTTGAGATAAATGCTCCACTCCTTTTATTTACTATATAGACCGGCTACTGACCTTATTGCTGTCAATGGAGGATCATCAAGTTCATAAAGCACGTTGCTAAAACTAATGGATATGGAACCACCCTCATCCATGGCATTTATGAGCGGGGGTCCAAAAAGCATACCCTCAAACAATCTTTCAGCCATTTATCCGAAAATACTAAGAAACTCCATTGGTGCACCATTCCATATTTAGCAAACTTTCTAAAAAAAATGGGATGCATACTAAGTAGGAATGGAGTGGGAGTAGCCTATAAGAGCGGACCTAATCTGAGCGATATGTTATGAAGGGCCAAAGATCCTGTCCATATAAAAGACAAGTCCGATGTGTACAAACTAGTGTGTGGTGCATACCAAGGGTGTTACATCGGCCAAACAGAAAGAAAATTAGAAACCCGTTGTAGAGATCATGGATATCGCTCAGATTCGGAATTTTTCTACCACCAAGAACAAGAAGGCCACAGTGAGCTGCTCATGAAGTGTAGGTATTACACGAGGCCAAGAAAGGTAAAAAACCAAGTACATTGGAAGGTCTGAAGATTGTGATGAACAAGAACTTATTGGTGATCGCTCTTTGAATAAGAAGACCAATTGCCATAATACTGCAATGGTGCGGGTACCGGACCTCGATCTTAACTCCCGCGCACCAACCAGTCACTTCTGGTGTCTTTCCCTATGAGCACATGCAAGTAGGTCAGTAGATATTTTTTATCTATGTCCCAATAGATCTCTCACCCTCCATATTTTATTTTAAGATTTGACTTAAGTTTATTTGTATTCACATTATTTAGGTATTTATTTTATGTTTTTAGTTATTGATACTGTCATGATTAATGACACTGTTGTAATGTATTATTTTTTATATTTTATTGACGTTATTGTTTTTATGTGTAGTTCTAAGATAGAGACAATAGTCTTCAAATCACTTAGTGCTGGACGTTTTTTTCCCTCTCCAAAGTACCTTTCGTAAACCCTCTCTTTTAGTCATCAAATTTTTAATTAGAAATAGAGAATATATGTTGAGATGAGATCAATAGTATGTCACACTGCACATGAGAAATCTGCTTAGTTTATGCAGCCCCTTCACTATAATTTATTCAATACGTAATTGACTCAAAGTATCTATAGCTACTTGATTTTTTTTCTCTAATTTTTATACTTGTTATTTTATTGTTATAAGTATCAATTATTTTCTATGTATTAGTAAAATAGTGTATGTTGCATTAACTGTTAATTAATTGTTCCTGTGGTTAATCAGGTCAGTGTTTGCACCTTCCTGCATATCTCACTCAGTTCTCACAAAGAGGGATTGGCAGCTCCTTAAGATTGATGATGTCAGTCTTCCACAGGCTTTAAGATGTTGGGAGCTATCCACTCAACGAGATGAAAAAGACTTATCACAGATTCATGGGTCAGTAAGGATAAAATAATAATTTTTTTAAGGTTGACAAAAATTATATTTTTGAAATATTTCTTCAAATGTACATCTATCCTATCTAGGAGATAACAAAAATGAGGTCTATTATAAATTTTATATATATCACTTATTTATTAAATTAACATCTACTTTTGCAACTATGGCTAATTGGGAAGGGTTATCTACAGGTTACCACCCTTTTCTAGCCAGGGTGGGACTATTCTATTCAATGAGTTCACTAAATACATTCCTATGCCCAGGTGGGAATTGAACTGCCATTCTAGGTTTACTGTGTGGAATTAAGGCCAACATTTTTACTCATAGGGCTAACCTGAGCTTTTACATGAATATATATATATATATATATATATATATATATTTATGTTTATCTCTCCTCATTAGTATCTTTATAAAGGGGAGTATATATTCTGAGCGTGCCATACTTAACAATATATTACAATAAAACAAATTACAAACATCAAATATAACACATAAATTTACAAACACAACTCCTCTTCCTATCCAGTTCATAGCAATAATTAGTGCAGTCTTGAATCTTTTTAGACACTTCACTAATTTTTTCTAATACTTTTGGTGTTTCTCTAAGTATCATTTCTGGATTTAAGAACCACCTTCCAGTTTTACTAAATTTTTAAATCATTCTTTTTGTGTGAGTGAGCAAACATAAATTAGTTTCCTGGAACTAAAGTAGTTGTTCTGGAAGGTTAATTTTATTTTAAATAATATTCCATATTAGAAGTGAACAAGCAGAACCCTGTGGTGTTCCCAATGTAATTGACTTTTCTTAAATTTAATGAAGTAATGTTATTATAATTAGTCTATCTTGTTAGTAATGATTTATTAATTTTGTAAATGTTACGAGGACAATTCAAATCTTTTAATGCAGACCAACCCCCGTTCATGTCACACTTTTATATTCAAATAATAAGTTAATGTAAGTACATATAAATTGAATGCAGGTAGCTTTTTTCATTTTCATAGATGATCTTTACCTTTAGTCACTTCTATACTATTCCTCTAACCCCCCTCCATTTGGGGGCCCTAAATGTGGTGGTGGGGGGGGGCTTCAAAACTTTTGCCTGCAGCTCCATTCTGAAAACACCGTTGGAATGCCTTCGTTCAAAAATCTTGAAAAATACTGTAATTTTAATTTTAAATTCCAAAATGGAGAATAAATTGATGACTTCAGTTGTTGTTCTATTCGATATAATGTTTTGGAATCTCATACCTAATGTATAATCATAAATATATCATACCAAACATATTTTGGTGTCTTTATTATGTTTAGTTTTTTAGAAAATGTGGGAAAACCATTTGGATATGTTTGTAAGTTTCACAAATTTGTTGGCATATATCATTTTTAATGGCATCCATTGTATGTGAAGTATATGTTAAAAGTACTAAAATTTATTTTCTACCATTTTGGAAGGGGCATAATTTATAAGGAATTTATGATTCTGAAAGGTTATGTTCCTTACCAAGTTTTAGGAGGTACCTGGTGAGGCCAGTCTCCCCTTGTAGCTTACTCCAATAAACAATTTTATTTTTTAATTTATGTACTATAATATCAAAACTTGTTGAATATGACTAGCCATTGCATCATAGTATTTTTCACTTATTGGAATGTTCTTCAATGGATTCTTCATCTTGAATGTAGAAACTCAATACTTAGCAAATTTGTTTTATATAATATATTATTAGAAGAATAAATAATTATATATATTAGAAGAAAAAAAAATTACAGATGTTTTGTTAATATTTATTTTAGTATGCTAGCTGATGCACCATCGAGAAAGTTCAATTATAAAGGAAGAGGAAAGAATAGCACAAATGCAGTGGATGCTAATCATAGAAGGAACAAAAAAAGGAGAAATAGAAACAAGAATCGAGGAAAAAAAAGAAAAGGTACTATTCAGTAGTTTACACATAATATAGCAAAACAAGCATTTATTAGTTCATCGAATATAGAGGTTGATGATTATCGAGGTATTTAGTATTGACCCTGACATTATATTTTTTACAAAGTTGAGCTGCTAGGTTCTTCAGGGTATATCAACTGAGAATGAGAGTCCTATCCAATGTATTTATACTTGTCTAATCCTATTTGTCATTCGGATCCTTAGTATTAGTATTTCTAGTGCTTCCCCATGATTAATTAATTACTACTCTTTTAGGGGGTAACAGTTGTCTACAGTTTGCTGTGTTTATTACCATCTACTTTATTGAAATTATTCAAATTTTCCTCAATTTCAATGATCGTTATGTATATCTTTTCTTGATAACTGAGGTCTAAAATAAACCATTTTAGTTGATAATTTTCATTTAGAGGTTGAATGTAATTTCATTTAGAGGTTTCTTTTAATTTTAAAATACTTTGTCTATTAAAACTGAAAAGGTATTTTCTTGGGTATGATGGAATAAATGAATGAGGTATTTACTTTTATGCAATGAAACTTCTATAGTTACCTTCTTCATGCCCTCTTTGAGTTTACAAACCTTGTGACAGCAGAACTGTGATTTATCAAGTCTCTGCAGTTGCTCTAATGCAGGAAGTAATTCTATTTTATTTCCTTTCTTTTTTATCCCAAGTCTTGCCTTTTTTTCTTGAAACCGCTTATAAATGAAGACTTAAGAGAGCTTCAACCTCTCTCATTACGAGTGGTAGAAGAAGTCAGAATTGGGAAGTGGTTCCTTCTCTTCAAGGAACGTGTGCTGATCCCTGTGAGAGGTTTGAGGAAGAAAATGGTTACACTTTTTTTTTTTTTTTTTTTTTTTTTTTTTTTTTTTTTTTTAAACATCAATATTTTCAAAAGTTTTGTAAAATATTCTTTTGCAGTTTTATTTTTAATTCATCTACTAAATATTTTATACTCCTTGGCTTTAACCTCTCACAAATTATGCCATCTAAAGGTAAAGAGTGAGCTGTCTGGAAGGAGAAGGATAAAAAGCATTATAATATTGTGCTTCTCATACTTTTTAACTAATTTTTTGCCTTGACAAACAGGTGCCACAAAAATTCAAAGAAAAAAGGAAGAAGAAAGTTTCAATATCCATCTATGGGTTGCTATTGAGGTTTTGTAATTTTGGAGATATAATACCCCCTCCTCTGGTATAAAGATCTCACCTGATGCTATATTTTATTGTAAATGTTAAGGATGGAATACAATAAATAATTAATAATTATTTTTTATATGGTAGAAAATTAGTTAATACTTTGTTTTTCACATGAGAGAGAATGATTTCATTATTTTTTATAAGAGAGAGAATAATAAGAAATAAGACAATAAGATTGTTACATGAGAAGCAATAACTAAATTATCACTTTTTTTATGCTTATGATTGGTTCACATGGGTATTTTATTTTAATTATATATATATATATATATATATATATATATATATATATATATATAAATACATACTTCCCCCTGCGTGTCAAACAGTACAGCATCTTCAAAGCTATTGAATTTTTTTTTTTGTTTCTCATATATATTCCTGTCCCAATTGACCATAGTAGCATAAAGTGGTTGTTAATAAATATATTTGTTTTCTCATATGTATTCTATTAAAATAATTGAAGGAAAATTGTTGTTTGAATATTTGTAGAGAAAAGGGGACAGAGGTGGAAAAAGACAAGAAGTTCTAGAGAAATAGATTCATGCAAGCAACGACTGATAGAACGATGTTCATGGCCACAGTGTAATCATTCCTGCCCAAAACTACATAACCCGTTCACAGGTATAAATATTACACAGCATACTTTTATAATCTTTTGGAGATTCATTTAATGATTTGGTTAATGTGAATGGCCAAAATAAAATAAAGCATTAGAGAGGGTACATTCAATACATTTAATTTTAGCATATTTTCCTTAAGGGAAATCAGCTCTTGAGGTTGTATTTATGACAAGATTTTCAAAAAATGTCCTCAAATTGCCATCAACCCTCCCCAGCAGATGACGGAAATGAAGTCCGAATGATATAAATATATATGTAATTTGCCTGTTAACGAGCGGTCACAATTTTTGTTTGATTGTTACCAAACTTGAAATTTTATCCTTTTATGTAAAAAGGAAGGTAGTTCAGTAATGGCAGAAATTGGACCAGCAGAAGGAGGATTTAAGAGAGAATTTAAAAGTTCCGAAATCGTAACTATTTCGGTCTCTATAATTGATATATTGTATAATCATATTACATCTTATGTTCTCTAGGTGAAGAAATGGACTTCATTGAACTGTTGAAATCATTTGGACTTGACATGAAAAGTGTTGCCAATGCCCTTGGAATGGACATGCAGACCCTGAACAATATGGACCATAATGAGCTGCTTAATCTCCTCACTCAGCAAGCTAACTAGAAAAAGTGCAAGGAAACACTATAAAAATAAAATTCTTGTACATTTGTTAAATTGTACTTTTAATTATTGGAATAATTTACTTTTAATTTATTTTCTTTAACTTTGAGGAATCTAGCCAGGCAAAATTTGAATTCTCTTGCATAATCCTGCTGCATGGCCAGGGCGGTTAATTTAATTAGATGACTACATTAGTACAGAAACTGTTTATCCAGTATAATTACTAAGATAATGCCATACATGTTGATAGTTCTAGGATTAAAACACATTCATTCAATGACATTTCAGTAGTAAGTAATCCAGATACTTATTATTATTGTGTAAATCCAACCCAGAAGCTATTATATTTGCTTATACAGACACTATAAATATGAGATGTTATTTAGAGATGAGATTAAATAAATTTCATTAATCTAACAGCTAATTTAAATCAATTGGCAATGCAGATCTCTTCTTACGTTATTTCATTAAATTGAGTGTAAAGATTTGGTTGTAATTTAATAGTTTTAGAAACTACAAATTATTTCTATAATTTTAGAAAGTAAAAGTGTCCTCGTCGGAGTTTCATACAAAGGATTAAGGGCTACCTAGAGAGAGATAGACACTCCTCATCTTGTGTTTCCTTCCTTCATCATTTTCACTTTTCATTAGTCCGTTGCGATAATTAAACATATTCAATAAGGCTGGACACTGTAGGATATTGTTTTTATGTAATCTGTGAATGAATGTTTATATGGGTGCTCAATACTTGATTTAATATGTTCCATAAAAGTTGATTTCCAACATTCCTTATTTTCTTGTAATGGTTAACTATCTCTACTTATAATTGCAATAAAATAGCTTTACCTACTTCTCTGCTGCCTACAGTGTTTCCTTGTTAATTGTTTCCTAATTGTTGCCTTCACCTGCTAGGATATCTATCTCATTATTTACAATAGTTCTAAATGTTTGTTATCTTAAGTATTGAAGTTACAAAATTGTTTTGGTCATATTTTATATAGGAGATCCTAAAGGAGATCTATCAGAGTGTTCTATGGGAGAGTAATTAACTAATTCTAAGGACAAGTTTTATGCTAAAAAATGCTGTTTATTTCACTTACTAAAATTTATAATAAATAAAACGCTAGATTTTCAAATGTATAAAGCTAGGCATTATTTAAACTTTAGTACTTAATTTTAATAGAATGGGGCATATTCCCCCAAGCGATGAAAAGTAGTTTTTTGAATATTTTTATTTGGGATCGAAATATTCATAGTGTGGTATCTGCATTTCATATTTTATAGCTTAAGAATAATAGATATCCTCATAATAGTGTAGTGAGATTCATACATTCCTTTTTTACATTCAAGGCCTGGGAAAAAAGCGTTTTAATTTTTATTTCCCTCTAGCTGTATAAAATGCACTTAATTCCATATTAGTAATTAGTAGGAGTATCTAAACACATCATGTATACTCATATTTTGGAGGTTTGAGAAAAATCATATAATTAAAAGCTTCAATATAAATAAAAATACCTTACAAATATCAGATGTAACGAGGTATTCAAATATTAGAAATGTTGTAGGAGGATCAAGCTGGTGCACTCATGATGATTTCCTTTCGAACATTTAGCAATATTGAGAGCAAGCCTTACCATGCTATAGCAATAAGCCGAATATACCGTATAATTCTATTCTGTAATAGTACAAATATTTTTGTTTTAATATTAGAATTTAGTTTTAATTATTGTATTCGGTATATATTCCTATTTTATACAAAGTAAGTATCTGTGATGGACATTTGCAAAATGACAACTACTCTGCATTTTTTTTTAATTTATAAGTCTGAACTCAGTAGAAGTAGAGATAAGAAAAAAAAACACAGCTTCTTTAGTAGTTTTAGCCAGAGACTTGTTTAATTCACAATAGATAAATAAACATCAAACAAAATGATAAAAAAAAATTAAGAGAGTATTAATTTAAATTCCACTAGCCTTTAAGTATTTATAAAATTAAGGCATGCATGTTGTAGTGTATTCCCCTCCTTCTTGGAAATCTAATCATTAGAAATCATATGTAATACAATTGCATTGACTTATGCTCTACAAACCTTTTTCTAATTAGAATATTTCTTTGTAATTTCTTCAGTTATAAAATATATGTACAAATGAGATTTTTTTTCTAAGTACTCTAGATTAGGAACTGATCTCAGGACTTAATTATTTTGCTATTAAGGTTTAGAAGTACACAGCTAGCACATTACCATGCCATCATTGCTTGACACTAAGTAATTATTGTGTTTACATCGTAATATATTATTGGTTTCTTTAAATATCCTTGATCTCATTAGATTGCTCAGGAATTTTTAATTATGAATGTAATTTGAAAGCTCAGGGAATACTTGTAAAATTCATTTCTTCTATATTATATTTATTGTGAATTCCTTAGGTAATCATATTTTTAAATGCTATGGTTTGGTCAGTTATGCCTGTATATTTGCTTTACAAATTCAACTATTATTTTATTAAAATAGTGTTAACTATTAATGATAATATATGATATATTTATAGTTATAGTTTATACTTAATGATTCCTACTTATCTACCTCTTTGTACAAAGGTTTATCATTAAACTAGTTATAGAACTTCTGTATATACATTATGTGTTATGAAGCAACATATTTATTATATATGTGTAAAACTCATTGTATATTTTTTATACATAAAATATATAAACATTTGACAAGTTCTTTTTTTAAAATTTTCCCATAAATTAACTTAGGTAGAATGACTTCTTTGTTAAAAATCAGTATGACCTTACACCTGAGCCTTCCAGTAAAGATCATAATCAGATCTCTATTTCAGTGAAGGGTAAATTATTGGTCATCCAATTATAAACACCCTGGATAAGTATTTAATTGTGGAAGACAATAAAAAAAGACAGAGAATAAAGAGCATTATTGAAAGCTAGCTTTCTAATTTCATTGGCTAATTTTAAGAATTGTACACTTTAAATTAAAAGTCATCCACGCAGGGCTACATAAGCAAAGCAGATATCCCATGTGCTAAAATGGCACTGGTCATCTCATCTCACCATCTATACTGGATTTCTCCCATAGTAAAAAGCTTGTATAAACAGAAATTGAAATGTGACTCAATTAAAAAAAAAAAAATGAGACAATTAAAAGTGGGGGATTTACTGAAGAATGAAAACTTAAAAGTACAAATAACTCGCTTTATAATTGAGATAACAGAAAAAAAAAATGTATAGAACAACAATCGTAGAAAATTAAATGTTACAAGATTGGCTCAATAACATTTTTTGATCCGACTCATAATAACTGAGTTATTAGAATTTTTGAATTCCCCTTTTAACCCCCCCCCTTTATTCCTGGTTCGATTTCAGCCATTAACAAATATGAAGTTTAATGAAACCTGTAATATTTCCATTTTCTGAATTACTTCTAAGACAAAATATTAGAAAAACTATGTTAGCCACTCTTAAGTTAACCTAGTCTGTCCTAGTTTGTCATTTATTTTTTTCCATGAGTGAGTTAATCCTGGAAATTCACGGTGTTGTGAGGCACTACTTTAAAAAACGATACAAATGAGGCCCATGAAATCTGTGAAGGAGAAAGGACAGATGCAGCGTGAAAAAAAAAAAAAAAAACCCCTTCCCACAATTATGTGGAAACTTTCTTCAGAACTAGGAGTATCCCAAAGTGCATTGTTCCGTCACTTGAACCATGTCCATTTCGGTTCCAGAACCTGAGGAAGTAAAATATACAATTTCAACTTGAGTAATATATTCAATACAACTTCTTGTAAATCCAAATGACATTCCTTTTATCAATCAAACTGTGATGAAAAAATGGATGTAATTCATTATTCCGATAACGAAAGTAACCAACTCTCTCCATTCCTAGAGGAGAGCAATTTGAAAAAAAAGTTATGAGTATTGTAAGATCGTATGTTGAGGGCATAGTCCCCTTTCAGTTAGTCCCTGAAGCTGGAGCGATTAACTCTCAGGTTTATTTATTTCAAACTTGAGAGAGTACACACAACTCTAGCCTAATGGTACTCAGTGCTGGTGAATAGGAAGTAAGTATTTTGCAACACGACAATGTAAGACATCACAAATCCTCAATTACTACAGCAAAAACCAAGGAGTTGAAAATAAGCCCTCATTCCCAACCTACCTATGGTTCAGGTCTTGCATCTTCAGACAATCACCTGTTCTGGTCAATAACATATTACCTCCATAGTAGGTGTTGACATATTTGTAGAAGAGAAAATGGACACTTGAAAAGGAAATGGGAGGGTGGGGGGAGAGGGAGTTTCATTATGTTATTATCAGGGTGTCATCAAACATTTGTCACAAGATGGCATCAAGTGATAGAAAATGTTAATCAACCTATAAGTTATTCAAAAACTATTGAAACCAAAATTAGAATTCATGACAGTCTCCACTAGTTGCAACACAAAGCAGATAATAATTATTCAAATTATAATAATAATCATTCCATACAAATGTTTTTCAGTGTTCCAATGTGTGATGTTGACAAACTCCCCCCCCCCCATGCACACACACTTGTTACAAACAGGATAATTTTGTCCCTTTCTTTATCATTGATGCAGTAAAGTTATCAATTCAACTAGCTGTTGAGAATGAGTGAGATGAATGGTTCACTCTTGAATGGAGTTGAGCTTGTGTGTGTGGGGGAGGTGGTAATGAAGCAACAATTGCCTTGTTAGAGTGAGCAAGATCGTAGGAAGTTGATGAGAGCCACTAGTATTTCGTCTCCCTCTTCCTCCTCTTCCTTCTCCACCCCAAGCTTGCAGTGACACAGTCACTCATTTACAGTAATGTATATTTCATATTCAACCACAGGTATGACTTCAGTATTTTCCCTCTTCATCACGCTCTTCAGCTTAAGTGGGTACACATTATCATTTTCTAATGCTGTAATTAATTATTAGTATTTGTTTCATCTAATAACATTTTAAATTTAGACAATACCTGTTATTTTTAATCCAAACAATTGAGCTATTGCCAGGTAATAGATTAATGATTTTGTATTCTTTAAGAATATTATTAGTTCTGAAAAAAAAAAAAAAATTGTTCTTCTTGAACCATTGAAGAGATTTTAAAATTGAATCTGTTCTTTAGATTAATGGCACATACTTCTATTTGTTTGACTAGTAACAGAAATATCACAAACTGGTGTTGAGGAGGTTTGAATATAAACATGCTTATTTGCCATTTTGTTTCTTGCCCACATTTTGCTTATGTTTAGTGGGCAAATTGAAAGATAAGATTACACTCAAAAACTCAAATTAGTTATTTCAGAGAAAATAATAAAATGATTATTATTACTAACAACCTTAGTTCTAGACTGAAGAAAAAACTGTTTAAGATTTATAAAGAAAATAATTCTAATATAGTGAGTACAAATAATACAATAGTACAAATTAAGACAATATGTGCCAAATGAGAATCTACAGAAAATCAGATATAATCAATTTGGGAAGAAGATGGTCCTGATCATTTTCAATTTTTTTTTTAAATAGATGAAAAATATTACAGGTATTATTGGTTTTTCCCCATCCACCATAATCCACACTTCATTTTTTTTTAAAGGAAGTACTCTAACCATTATTCTACATAATCTATTTATTTCAAAGTGATTTGTTGAAAATCAAAGACCACAGTATCACAGTTGTAGCCTGTGAAATCCGCGAGCAACAAAGTACATGCCAAACAAGTAGCATTTGTCTGCTTAAAATAGATTCTTATTGCTCTTGCAGCAGAGAAATCTGAAATCTCTCAAACACTTAAAATTCACAAGAATTTGACAAAAATTTATTCTCTTTTCCTATATTTATTCACTTCATATTGTCTTATAATTAATACATTATGACACCATAATTTCATGAGTGTATTGAACCCAAACATAATAATGGCTTTGAAGAAATTGAGACACCATTATTACAAATACCATTAAATCAAATTTTCTATATTTATTCACTCTTTCCTCTTGTTTATCTATCGGTACTTAATTTATTTTAAGTATATAAATTTATTTATAACATTAACTTTATTTAAAAATATGAATATAGAATGTTTATTTCATTTTTATTAAAATCATTAATTGATTACAAAAAACAACATTTCAGAATCTCCTAATGCTCAGTGTTATATAATAAAGAAGTTCAATGAAATAAATACAAAAATATTTAATCTAATTGATTTCTTAATTCATTCTGCTATATTGTTATGAGCCAACCTGCTCTTCAAAACTTTTGCACAGAGCACTGAAGAAGAAATGTAAAATAAGTATGGTAACCCATTTTATAAGTGTCCAATTATTATAAATACCTAAATCCTTGCCAATTAATTTACAAAGGTATAAATAAAGTGAAAACGCCCCAGTGGCTCTCTCTCTCATGGGTTGTCTAATGAGGAATTTCGAGCAATAACCATTTCATGTATAATAATTTATTTTCATTTGTAGGATAAGTTATCATGACAAAGCAAAAGGCCAACCACTACTGTATCATGATTTCAATTATTTAATCACCACCACAAGGCCAGGACTAATAATTTTTTTAATTGCCAGAAATTAAACCTTTTCATTTCATTTTCTTTATTCTAAACCTATAACCAAAAGGACAGAAATGAAGAGATACATTTAACATAGAATAGTGATATTATCAATATTTGGTTTATATATAAGTAAAAGTTTAGAAGAGGCCCATGTCAGAACATGTAAAATAACAGAGTTCTATAAAATAAGGCTTCATATTTCTTTCAAGTCTAATGAGATACATTTTTATATTATTTATTTAAATTTTCTTTAAAACTTGACGAGAAATCATAAAAAAATCAATAAAATTTAGCACTTTTAAAGTCCATTATAAAAATATATGTAATTATTTTTAAAAAAATTAGTGTATTATTTGGCGAGAACAATAAAAAGTAAAAGAAGTGTTTCACCTTCAAAATTCAAAACTCCAGCATTCAGAGTTTATATGAAACTATTCAAGTACTTTACTCAAAAATAGATTGTACTATGGATTGTGGTAGTTATTGAATGTTTTTTTGTTTAATGTCTCTAAATTGCTATATATAATCCACAAATAGACTAAGAAAAGTTTAACTGTTTGCCAATGCGCTAACTTGGATTTAAATTTGGAAGAGTGACAAGAAGGGCAAAAGAAGATCCATGCATCAAAGCAAACCTTGTAATCACCAAATTTCCTTCTAAATTTACAGTGTTCAATAATTCAATATTTGAAGGAAATTAGTTCTACCAATTTAGACTTCTTTGAATGAAACTTGGTAGTAAAATACAGGCAGTGTGCTGACGACAAAGAACGTTTTTCTTTACCTGGTATCTAAACATCTGAATGCACTTCATCATGATGGTACATAATACACAATCATCTAATTAAAATAAATTCAAATTCATCAATGCTATACTGGTTGAGGACTTATATTTATAACTATACTATATGGACTTATATTTATCAGCTCTTGAAAAATTTACAAATGTCAGTACTTCCAAGAACAAAATCAATGATTATTTATTTGAAAATTACTTCTAATCATAATTATGTAATTTTTAACATTAAATGAGCAGTTAGAGCAACCAAAATTGATGTCAATACTAAATTTACTCATTAGATGTAACAGAAATGGTTCTTAAAAAATGTGTATATATATATATATATATATATATATATATATATATATATATATATATATATATATATATCTGTTCAACGTATTGGTAGATGAGCCATCTAAAAAGGTCTTATGAGATCTGTTGCTTGTATAAATCAAAAATAAACAAAATTGAAATAAATAGAAATAGGGAGGAAAAATACCTGTGTGTGTGTGTGTGTGAGAGTACGTATGCATGCTTTAGACAAACCACAAAAATCACATTAGAACACTTTGGGCAAATAGAGGTTAAAGAGTGCAATGAACTTCTAGTGCTAACAGGAATGGAAGGTAGTAATGAAGTGGGTCCTGACTTTGCTCCTGTTTTCTTGACACTTTCATCACTCTATAGAGAGGCAGTTCACAGCACCGTCCTCATAGACCGTGAAGTACAGATACACTGGATGAATGGCAGTGCTGACAAGATTGAGCTCTATGACAAGATGCCACAACCTGATGCAGAACCTAGTAAGAGCATTTTTTAAAAAATTATTTATTTACTTGTATCTTAGCAGACAGTATCTGCGTGTGTGTGTGTGTGTGTGCGTGCGTGTGTGCGCGCGCGTGAGTGTGTGTGCATGTTTGTATGTGTGATAAAGAAACTAGCATATGATTGTAAATATTTTAGATGTTAGAAATCTTCATTTTTTTGTACATACTAATTTATATTTATTTGATTTTAGTTTAATTTTTATCCATTGAAATTATATAATTGTTTACGTAATTTTATTAGTCTATAGTTTTTAATTATCTAGTTTCCTTACATGATTTTTTTTTTTTTTGAACTTAAAGTTTTGTTTTTGTTTATTTATTTAATTTGTTGTTTTGTGTTTATTGTTGTTTTTCGATGTTTTGTTATTTGATTGCGTTCTATTATTTAGTTGAGTTCTATTTAGTTTCGTTCCGTTATTTAGTTGTGTTTTGTTATATTGTTGCGTTCTGTTATTTAGTCGAGTTTTGTTATTTGTTTGTGTTCGTAGTTTGTATTATTTAATTTTTTCTTGTTTCTATTTTCATCTTTGTATTTTGTTTATATAAATTGTTTTTGTTGTTTGTTTTTTTATGAGCAATATCGCCTTGCTGCGAACGCTGCAAAATAAATAAATAAATAATTGCAAATCTCTTAGCAGACAGTACTTATATTCTATAAAGACAAAACATTTACTTCTCTTCAAGAAAAGAAATTAAACTAAATAAAGAAATTAAACTAAAGCCACACTTTCTGCCTGCTTGTAAGGTTACTTAAAGATAAAAATTGTTAAATAACAAATGGGAAGTGAAATCCAGCAAAAATTAATTTAGTGTCAAAGATCAATATGTTACTATACAAATACACAACAGTGGAGGTTTGAATAAACCCAAAGTATGTGCTCTTTTCTGTCGTAGGAGGCCTCCAGGGCCTCTAACAGGGGAGGAATTGCTAGCCTCAGTGATTACTGTGATGGTCTTGAAGAATGGTGATGGTTAAAAAAATAGGTCCTGGAGGAAACTATTTGAATATTAGGGTCTCTACCAACTCCAGGGCTTACTAAAGACTTAAGAAGAAAGAATAAGGGGGAATAAAACAAGATACAATCAGGATTAATCATTGGGAACTTGTAGAGCGTGTTGTAACTAAGAACAAGAATATTATTGGAGGCTGCTCTCCTAAGATTGAAGTTAGTGAATAAAGTGAAGTGGATTTAGTCCTCCTTGATAAATATGTACAGATAAATAGAAACTCCTTTGGTAAGTACTACTAGATTGGAGCTACTACTGAATCTGGAGAAACAATTAGTAGCGAAATTTTATCAGTATATCTATAAAATGTTTGTTTGATCAATACCATACTCATGTAATTGTTTGTTCCAATACTATAGAAAATATTTGGTGAATTGAATCGAAAAATATTATAGAACTAATCTTGTTGAACATTTAATGCTGCTTGTTATTTGTATATTATTTTTTTAAGTTTTCTACTCATCTCATTTTTACTTTGAGTAACTAAGCTCACATTTAAATTCTTATTCAGTTAGGCTTCTTACTACAGGAGAATAGATGGTGAAGTGAGATCATCAATGTGTCATACCAGCATGTAGGAAATCTGCTTAATTTACATAGCTCCTGCATGACAGATCTGGGCATCCTGCTCAATAAGTTATTACAGTTATTTAAAAAAAAAAAATCATTTTTTACATCAGTTATCCCTGGTTCTAAGTAGCATCTTTGAGATTTTCTCATTGTAGCACCTGATCTTGAAAGGAGTGTTTCTGTCTTCCTTTTCTTTACTATTATTTTCATTCAGTTTGCCTGGAATGCTTTGAAGACATTTTCTTGCCATCTTGGTAAAGTGTATGTATGTTTTTAAAGACGTATGTATAATCATCACTATGTAATACAATGGTCCTATTTCAGAAGATGAAGAGAGTAAAAACAGGGGAGGGATAAAACTTCCTACAAAGTGTCAGTTTCTTGTAAGTTAGCAATTTTACCCTAATGAAAACATTTAATTGCAGCCTCCACCTCAATATTACATTGGTTAATAAATGTTTATTAAAATATTTCATATGAATAACGGATATTTATCCTTTATTCTTAATTATAAATAAATGCTATTATGATTTAAATTCATTAATATGAAGTAAAAACTAAACTAAATTACTACGTTTGTTAATTGCTAGGAATCCTAATTAACCCAAAAATAATTATTTTATGAAAATACGGTTTTGTCCAATGGCTTTTTAGTATCTGAACATTTACATTATTCTCAGTATTACAGTTTAAGACAATGCTGTATCCAGAGGGTTTTTTTGAGACAAACATAACTTTTGGAAATCCTCCATTCCCTGGAGGCTGGGAGAGTGAGTCTGAGGAGACTCCCATTCCAGGGGACCACTGCATGCCGCTCTATGTGATAGCTTGGAAAGGTGAACGGCTAATATATTCTGACTGTTTCAAGATAAAACCAACCTGGATGCATGATAATAAGTGAGTATATAGTCCAACTTACTGAACTTAAGTATTTAGGATATTATGTTTTTAATAAGTTTAGTTATGTAACATTTTTCGATAGACAGATAGAGATATACAGATTTTATATTTAGTGATATAATAAGCTTTTTTTCATTAAGCTTTGGTAATCACTAAATATTGGATTTATAGCTTATGTTTCAAGTCTTGTTTACATAGTTTTCTTACTATGGTAGAAATAAGAATTGATTTTTATATGTCATCAACAAAGATTTCAGTAAGAAACTTCCTAGAGATCAATCAGTAACATTTTGAGAGCTCTGAATTTCTCACCAAACGAATAATGGGCGAAGCAGTTTGAAAGAAAATAAGGCTATTCTGCAGCTGATGAAATTATTAGGAGTACATATTCACAATATTGAGATGTCTTACATGTAGAGAATTATCCTGGTTGGTAGAGTGTAAATACTCTACCAACTAGGAAATTTCTACTTTTCATTTTCAGTAGAACATTAGGCTGATATTTGCTGGTGTAACACCAACTAGAAGGATCTCCTAATGTAATAATTAGAATTTCTTTTTTTTTTCTTAATTTTACTAGAATTAATAGGTTAAACATCATTCAAAATCCCCATTTTCCTGGTTAAATTCTGATTTCTACAAAAGGCTGTTTTATGACCGTTTGTACATTTTGATGCAGATCAGCCTAATTAGAAAAAAAACAGTTGCATCTGCGGTGATCAAATATTTGATAATTGAAAGTTGCTCATTTTTCCCTTTTGAGTAACACTGCTAATAAAAATGATCATTAAATAAATAAAAATGATAAAGGGGGAAAAGAAATGTATTGGAAATGTCTGGGTTAAAGATAAAGCTTAAAAAAAATAATAAAAAGTTAAGTATGACTCTCCCACCCATAATCTTGATGATTCTGACATTAGAACACAAACCTCTGTTTTTTTATTATTATTTTGAAAAGGAATTATGTTGGTAAATACAAAAATGTACTGTAATCTATAAGGATTTTGTTTCAGACTAGCATTGGAGAGTATGAACCTGACATATCTATTCCTACCTGGGACACATAACTCTGGTAGCTATAGACGTGGGCAGAGCCTCAGTCAACGAGATGCAGCTGGTAGATATATCATCACACAGGATCAGAGTGTATGGAACCAGCTTGTCTATGGAGTCCGATACCTGGACCTTAGAATTGGCTATTACTCTACCAAGAGAAATCTGACTGATGAGACAGAATATGATGACTGGTAAACTTCAGATATTAATTAATTATATATATATATATATATATATATATATATATATATATATATATATATAAAGGAAATTTCAAGTTACTTACTCATTTTAATGACTACAATACCCACTTTAAGCTACTACAGCAACTCAGAACAGCTAATCTATAGGTTACAACTAATTTCTAGAAAGAGTGAATCTAGGGATTTTATTTAATAAGGTAGGGCTAAATGTGAGAGATGAGGTATTTGACTCGTGAATCCTGTAGAGGAATTGAAACTCGTATATACTTGTTATGATATCCTAATCGAGCTGCTGAATCCATAAATTTTCCAGTTTAACCAGTGCTTTTTACAAATCTCAGCCTGTTTTGTTAATCTCTGATGTGTGTGAAAATTGAATCATATTCGATTTTGATAGTTATTTCAGTGTATAAGGTTTGAAGCTTTGCTTGATAATTTGTGAAATAAGAGTATTTCTACATTGCAGAATATTCTGAAGGTAAACGTAATAGGTATATTTTGTGTTCTCTAAATAATGCTGGTTCTTTTCCAACATGCTAGGCAACATCGATAAACATACTAATGATGTAAATTTATAGATAGATAGGGATACCTTTCCTGGAAGTAGACAGGCAGGGGCTGCACAAAGCTAGTAGATTTCTAATGAGCTGATATATTTCAACTCACCATCAATTATCTATTTTTCTAATTGCCCATGTAATCAGAAATTTAAATACATAGATGTGGATGTGAGATGACTCATTAACTCAAAGTGGAAATCAGATTAGCAGAAGGGGGGGGGGGCTCCTGAAGGCTGAATACTAAATAATACAAATATCTCCATTAATGATGTTGAAGGTAGAGAAAAAAATATAAAACAACTTTCATAGAAAATTAAGTTTGCAACGAGATTGGTTACATTCAATTGTTCCATCTGTCCTTAAGGGAAATCTGCTAAGATCTGGATGTTTACAAAATTCAAATATGTTCGTGTGGCCATTTAAGATTTTACATTCTAGAGTACATGAGTTTTTGTTATCAATACCATATGCGACATTTAATCGTTACTTGCAAAAAAGATGATTTTTTTCACTAATGGATGACATGGGACTAGGATGGAGGTTTAAAGGGGAGGAAAATCGAAAATTCATAGTATCTCGGGTATTATAAACTGAATCGAGAAGTTGTATATAGCCAATCTCATTGCAAATTCAATTTCATATAAATGGTGTTATGCATTTTTTATGGTATTTTGACTCTTATTTCCATAGGCTTCTTTTTACGGGAGTAACAGAGAATGTATGTTGTTCTCACCATCATGTCATATACCAGCTCTCGGCAAATCTGCTTAGTTTTCGCAGCTCCGGCTGAAGAACTTTTTTAAAAAAAATATGCTGGATTAAGGGGCTCAGCCTATTCTCGCAAGAGTAACATTAAGGAAAGGCAAAAATCACAATTACCCCCACAATTGTTCAGTGCTCAGGAAGTATATCTCTTTTGGTACGGTGATGAACTGTGTACTTTACATAATTAAGTCATCATGAATTAAAAGTTTTCTCTTCTATTAATATAACAAAAAGACTGACTGCCTGGAAGGGGAGCAACGCTTGTACGAGGAGTTGATGCCTTCACGCTATGCACTAGTGCTTTGCAGGATTAGCCTATGGATCAGCTAGTTGGTGAAGCCTTTAGCGAGAATTCACTCACTCTCGCAGGTGCTTAGTAAACCAGTAGTACTATTCATAACTTCACCCGTAATAAGCCTTTGCAAGTAGGCGAAATTTCGATAGTATCTCGTATAGATCTGTAAGTATTGAACACACTTTTATTTAGGATTTCAAATTACTAGCTATTTAAATAAATTAGGTCAAATGCCATTTGTGAGCAAGGAGTAGACTCCTTAACTTAGAAGCTAAGCTAGCTTTCAGACAGGGGTTTGAGTTAGCAACTATAGTGTCAAGAGACCTCATATTTTCAACCTTTTTTTTTTTTAATTTTAGACCACTATGAAGAATGACTATAATAGTAATTATTATTTTCTTGTTATTTATAACTAGGTGTTTCAAAAAGAATATACGTATTACAAAGTATTATTTTGTCTAAACTATCAATTGCTCGGATCAGCTATCGGAGAAACGAATAAATAGTCTAGTTTATATTATAACCACTATATGTTAGTTGTCTTCTGTTTTGCTTGGTAACAGTCCCTATGTTTAATATCGCTAGTCCGCAGCAGAAATCATTTTGTGTTCTCGAGTTTGAGAAGTGCAATTCCGTGATTACAGTGCAAAGATGTTTTAGGTTGAGGCTCCAAATTGATCCTCCGAATGAATGGTAGTTAATTCACAGATTGTATAGAGAGTTTGTAGATAGAGGATGTGTTGTAAAGGAAAGAGACCTTGACGCCCTCGCGTTTCTGAAGAAAATGTTGCACGAATTCAAACTGCTTTCCAAAGAAGTCCAAGCAAAACAGAAGACAACTGACATCTTGTGGCTATAATATAAACTAGACATGTATTCGTACTCCAATAACCGAGCCGAGGCGCAGCGAATGATAATCTGGACCAAATAATACGTTGTAACACGTATAATCTTTTTGAAACACCCTGTTTATCCCTGGAATAAAGGGAATTTGTTTGTAAATAGTAATTTTTAATCTTTGTAATAAAAATTGTAATAAACTGGAATGTGACTTTGTATAGTGGAAGAAATGAGGATATTTATTAATTTATTATTATATAAAAACATCTATTTATTTATTTTTTAGAATTTTATTGTTACGTTCCAGTTTCTGGATAAACCATGACCTAATCAAAGTGCGGCCTTTACTTCCATTACTCCAAGACGTTAAGAACTTTCTAGAAAAGACTAAGGAAGAAATTGTGATTATAGACATCCACAGGTTCCCTTTGGGCTTCCACGGTAGGCCTGCACGCCACCAGCAGTTGGTTAACTTACTCGAGAGAGAATTGAAGAAGTATGCCCTACCGTATTTGCCCAACTACACACCTACACTTGGCGATTTATGGCATCAGGGGAAGAGAATAATACTTTCGTATGGAGAGAATTCCATTGCTAAAGGTACTTGTTTGTTAATACGTCAAATAATTTGTTTTTTCAGTTTATATAACGAGGTTTTTAGGTAGATCTATAACGCGTTTCTCTCTATTATTTTTTGACATTAACACGAGCACTTCATTACGAGTTTATAGGTTGAAATAGAGTTAGCCTTTTTCCTTGAGTTCAAAATAAATATTATATATTTTAAACTCAAATTTAATCCAGTTTTTGGAGCCCTGGAACTTCCAGGGCTGATGATATCCAGTAACTTCAACTGCTTATGATCTAGTAAATGGGTTTAATTAATGGCATTGCAATTACATCGTAAATGATAAATGAGGTAAACCCCATTCAAATTAGACAAGAAACCTACCACTAATGTCCAACCTCTTGCTATTCTTCGACCAGGACATAAGTAGGAAATCTTGGTTTGAAATGTAATTTTCTCCATCAGGGGAGTCTTACTTTCCTTTGCTCGACCACTAGCTCATCAAAGAGCTGTAATATCCACCAAGGCCTGTAAATTCCACGAAAAAATGAAAGGAGGTAGGATAGGGCATTTTATCAACTCCCCAATAGAACCAACCACATCGAGGTGCTCTCTCCGCATCAACTGTGGACAACTTATGATTCATAAATATTTTGTATCAAATTATAAGTACTAAAGCATAATGATTGAAATTTCCACAGATAATAAAAGTGATTAGCTGCAAATAATTTAGTGGGGGTAAATATATATTCTTAATATAGTAAAACGTCAACCACTGCTAGAAGGTAATTCACTTACCATTGCTTGAGTGATTTTTGTCTAATGATCCTTATAACTTATATGAATTAAGTATCAAAGATGTAGGGAAACAACGAGTACTACAATCTCACCAACTCTGATTTTCATAAAATCATAAAAGGGTCCAGGAAATAGTAAGAACTTCGATTTTGAACTTCGTTCTTTTCATCTCCTATCATTGAGCCTTTCAGTATGGGGGTTCTTCAATCCCTATAGCTGTATAGTATCAGCTGCTTTCCTTTATTCTACCCCATCCTAATGGTGACTGCTCATGTAAGCCTTACTTGAGGGCTTCGCTTCAACAACTTTTATTAAAGTTGATAAAAAAAAAAAAAAAAATGTCTGAATTCTAGTATTTAAATAGCAAACCAATTTTTAGCAAATTTCTCTAAAGGGAAATCAGCGATTGAGATCGTAGGTACTCATGGCGCGATTTTCGAATAATTCCCTCAAATGTCCATCGATTCTACATCTTTATACATATAAATCTACTGTACGTGTGTATGTCACAGAACTCCTCCTAAACGGTTGGACCGATTTGAATGAATTTTTTTGTACGTGTTTGAGTGATGCCTTGGATTGTTTAGCGTCACAAATCAGCCCGGCAGATGGAGCAGGAGTGGGGGTGGTAAGGGAGGCCTGAAGTTAAAAATAGCCATATTTCGTTTCCTATTTCGGAAAATATGCGCAGATAAAAGTTGTTTATTTTGTTATTTAGAGTAAATTTTGTTATATTCACTTTTGTCCTATAGCAAAGTATAATCGAGATATAATAAAGTAGCTTTTGTTTTAATATTTGAGTAATAATAAATAATATTTAATAATAAATATTGTTTTAATATTTGAGATATAATAAAGTAGCTTTTGTTTTAATATTTGAGTAGCTATTTCCAATAGCTTGAAATAAGAGTATATATATATATATAATTTATGTGACATCAGTAATATATATATACTAGCGTGTGTGTGTGTGTGTGTGTGTGTGTTTGTGTGTGTGTGTGTGTGTGTGTGTGTTTGTGTGTGTGTGTACTGATGTCACATAAATTATACTCTGCTATATAATGGACCTCTTTATTTCAAGCTATTGTAAATAAAGATATATACCAAATATTGTTATCAACAGATATTTACTTGCAAATACGTTGTGGGTTTACGTCATCATTTAAGACATTACGTTTAACTAGAAAATGTTTATTTGTTCTACACCATACGTATTTGTTCTATACCATATTTAATTGTTCTAAAGGCCGTAATAGTTATTGTTCCCGTAAATCGGACCCGTAATTTGGGGGGGGGGTTAGAAAGAGGAAAATTCAAAATATCTCCGTTATTTTACGTAGAAATAGAGAATATGTGAAGAGGTGATTTCACAAGTGAGTTATACCTGTACTTGGGAAATCTGCTTAGTTTGCGGAGCCCCTATGTGACGAACGTTTTTGAAAGTTGTGTGACTCAATCCGACCGGTAGATTTTCGAGATTTAGGTACGTTTTGTTCATCATGGTCGATTTTTGCTTTGAAAAATTGTCGAATTTCAGGTGCCTCCACCTCTCGGAAAGATAAGCTGTAAAATAAATAAATCTGCTTGATACTGTTAGAAGTTACCTTTATTAACTGAATCTGTAATCATAATGAAATATATGTTCAATATAACATTCACCAAATCCTCCCTTCTTGTTCCAAATGGAAGATTACTTAAATCCTATCCGTGGTTTTATTCTTCTCATGTATCTAGTTGTTTAGTCTTTATCAACATTATGACTTGCCTCATCTTCAACATCATTCATCTCAGCTTTGCGTTTTTTCTCCATGTCTTCATGTATTCCTTCCTGTCCCCCAGCTCCTCTATTAAGATTTTCCACTGAGACCCCAGTACTTAAATGTGTGACCCCAGTTCCACAAGAACAACTCTCTTAATATTTAAGCTGCGGAAAAATGTTGAGAACAACAGTTGTAGGGTCTCAATAGCTTAACTTCGGTATAATGGTTCTGTAACATTTTTCAATACAACTTTTATAAGGGAGATATTTTAAATTTTGAGATTCCCCCTCTTATTCCATCCCCCATTCTTGTCGAATTTTAGCCATTAACAACTATGAACATTAAAGTTAAATTAAGCGGTTTAATATCAATTATCGTATGGATCAAATAAATATTTTCTAGTAAAGAACAAAAAAGTTATTAATTGATGACGTTATCACATAACATATTTGCATATATCTAACAAAGTAAAAGTTCAATGAAAGCAATATTTGTTATTTAACCTTGGAATGAAGTGGTTCATGATATAACTGCTTATCGTTAATATAATATGAGTAGGTGTGGGGGTTTACTGAAGGCCGAAGACTAAAATATTCAAATAACCTTTCATCATACGTCCTTACACTCTTTGGATTGAGCTAGGTCCTGAGTTCCCACTACCTCTGAGTTCTCGAGTATGTATTGTTTCAGCTGACCCAGAGCATCTTCTTGATGTCCGTCACGCTGAAAACATACACCGAGGAATTCTCAGCATCTTTATGATTGTTTCGTGGTAGTAAAGCAGTAATTGCTTTGAGACCCAAGAAATGTAAGCCTCGGCCTATACCATAGACTCTGCCCTTCTGAGACCTGCCCTTCAAGGGGCAAAGAGAAGATTTTGGCGCCCACCGTTCTCTCTATTACAGTTATTTCTTGGTCTTCTCCTATTGGAGTGATTATTTAGCCAACCAATAAAATAAGGATTAAATCGACGATTAATCCCTACATTAGCCCAGTTTTACATCCCATACCCAGGTTTGAAGATATTATTACCAAGATTTATGCTGGTACAGAGTTCAAGACAATTGAGCTAAATGACGCATGCCATCAGATTGAGGTTGATGAACATCAAAAGATTTGGAAGGTATATTCAAATGCCTTTTTGTATCCAATTGGCGCCAGACATATTTCAGAATAAGCACGAACTAGTGTTAATAGGGCTGAAAGGGGTGGCCGGATTTTTAGATGTTGTGGTTTTAACCGGTCAAACCTGAGGGACATTTAAGGGTTCTTGAAAAGGTTTCAACTATTCATTGTTGGGGAATTTATCAAATTCTAAGAGCTGGTACCCGTCATACGTATAACATGGCTTATCTTGTTACGATCTAGCAGTATATGCTTGTTTATTCTCAGTTTTAATTGCTAATTTTCTACACTCACCCTTTGCCCTGTTAATCATCCTTTTTTATTTCAAATACACTTCCAATTTTGGAATATTTTGTTTCAGATCATGATTGGCTCTGGCCTCCTATAAGACAGCTGTGGGGTAACAAACAAAATGTAGATGATCTGCACGAGCACCTCGAGAGATGCATGACCAGCGGTAATGTACAGGAAGAGAGGCGTGGAGTATGGGCAGCGATGGCTCAGCTGACTCCAGGTCCCTTGGATCTTCTCCTCAACCCCAAAGGCAGCTTGAGGCAGATGGCACACCAGGTCAACAAGAACCTAACAAAATGGTGTAGGGATCGATGGTGGAAAAAGGCTAATATTATAGCCATGGATTTCTTCTTAGGAACAGACATAATCAACACAGCAGTTGCAGCTAATATATTTAAGGGGAATGCAGCAAAGCAGTATTTAACTTATTAGACATCCTATTTTTTAATAAAATTTTTGAAGAAAGTGTCAATAGCCCGGTTATTATCCTTGGATTAAGATATTTATCAAATGATAATCTTACTTCAGATTTTAGTTTGAAATGTTTGGTTATTTCTTCTATGATTATTTTTTATTTTTATTTTATTATTATTATGGGGACTCATGCTCACAAGAACTGACCAAATCTTACCATGACTTAATGGTAATAGAAATTCCTTACTAATTTGGAAAATGGGTAACCACAAATTAAAATAATAGGCAATATTATAAAAACGTTTTGTTTAGTTATTACAATCCCTACTTGTTCGATCTTTTTTCTAATTAAAATATGTTTTATTATTATTAATATGTAGAAAAATTATTTTTAGGGCCTATCAAATATATTCCTTGTTATTCACTGTATAAAGTAATAAGGTTCGCAGGTTTTTTCGATTTAGGAACCCCTGGTGGCCTCCGTCTAGTGTTCATTTTATCAATTGCTACAGGAGAGAAACCACCTTATCGCTGTTGTGTAGTACCATTCTTTATCCGATTCTTTGTTTTCGGTTGTGACGAAGGTACCTTCTCTCGTTCTACGGGAATCCGCTACATTTGGCGATACGAAGTTGCATTTTCATGTGCAATACAGAACTTACTCAATATATAAATATATCCCAGGCATTTAACCAAATTCTTTTTGTCCTTATTTTTCAAAAGCTTAAACCACGTCTATTTTTTTTTAATGTTTGGGTGTTTCGCCATACATAGTACTCCTCCATTTTTTGTACCTTGTAAGCATCCGGCACAATTTGCGGGGGTATACAGGAACTAGGAGGTTCAATGATATGGAACTAGCCATTCCCTTTTGGCAATCTGGTCTAAACTGTTTTGAAGTATAGGCATTTTCAGTCACCATTCATTGTCCACCTAGGCCCTGGCCACTGCCGTCATAAAAACCCATAAAGTTACAATCGTGCCTAAGAATGTTCGTGCATCCACTATCTTGTTCGGTGTAGTGGCCATCCTCTTATTTTTGTGGCTACGCCAGAGGGGGCATTGCCCGCCTCTTACGAGATTATTTTTTACTCTTCCGTTAGACGTATTAAAATCACCCTCTGAATCATGTTCATGGCCTTGAAGTGTACTGTGTGTGTATTTAGCACCAGTCTCCAAGACGTCTGTGATATACCTAAATTATTTATTTTTTGTTTAGTGTAAGCGAGAGAGTTTCTCTGTTCGCATTCGTTATCATTAAAATCCGTATATAAGGCCACATATTGGTTGAGGAGAGAGGGAAATATTTGTACTAATTCAAGTGAAAACGTTAATTGTTAAAAAATATTTAATAAAGGAATGCGCAATACAGGTATATTTACCCTCGTGTCAAAATAATGGAAGAGAATATTCTATGGTCCTATGTTCTCAACATCTGTTTTGTGTTAAAATAAACTTACCAATTATTCCAATAATGAATAGATGATTTAGTACTGTTGAATTTCTCATACATATAATATGTTTGTAGTATATAGTAGACAGGCTTACATATACGCCTAATTTATGTATGTTTAAACTGAAGTTAAAGTCACTGGATCAAGTGATATTTCATTTTTTTTACTACATGTGCCAGAACTTGGTAACTGAAAACGTTATGGTATTGCATGAAATGGTTGTTTATAGATATTAAAATAAAAAGTAAAAACCATTTACTGCTAATTTTGTATTTTTAAAAAATCTGATTAAAATACAGTGTCATTTTCATGGAGTTTTTATAAAAATAACTATGTAAAAGAATTTAAAGATAATATTACTAATCCTTTTTGAGCATAGAGTTAATTTATTTTTGTTAATAATTAATATTTAGAATTATTGGTAAATATTTACATTGTATAACTATAAGAAACATATGGAGTTGTTTATTAGTACAGGTTGTTGTTTTCATGAAGTGGGTCAATCTTGGCCCTAGAGGTGGTAGTTGTCTGTGTGGCAGTGGGCTGAGGAGACGTCGCTACTATCTCCTCAGGCCTGATTACCACGTTGTCTGCACTGTAAGCTCCGTTGTCCAGCCCATTGTGTCCTTTCCACCGCTCCAACGCCATCTACACAATAAATGTCATTAGCTTCATATTACAGGTATAAATAGCGACTTTAGTAACTGCCAAACAAAAAGTAATAGACGCTTGTTTACGAGGCCCTACGAGACGGACGTTTTATTGTATCTAAAAGAGTTAAAAGAATGCCGTGAAAGAATAATAGAAAGCATAGGAGATGTAGTCGACCATTAATCCAAGCGATTATCCAAATTTAATGACAAGTGGTATTTAATTACCGATAATGTGGCTCAGACAATACTAATATTCTTAGGTAGAGCTTGAATGGAAATTGTAAAAAAGATCATAAAGAAGTCATTCGTCATGCAGGTCCTCGGCAAACTAACATTTCCGACGAGAAGCAAAGATGTCATCTGTTGTATATCTCCCTTCTTAATCTATATATATATATATATATATATATATATATATATATATATATATATATATATATAATTGTAACCTCTGTCTGTACATTGATTTTTTTCGCGAAATTTCACGATAACATTTCGTTTCACATGTCATAGACACCATAACTACATTTTGTTTCTTTGTTTGTTACCTTTTCACGCATAAACGGCTGAACCGAATTTTATGAAACTTGGTATGTATATTACTACTAACCCAAATTAGACTTTAGGCTATATTAATATCCTCTGAGACAAACATGAGTGGGGGTTATAAAGGAAGCCAGAAATTAAAAATAGCGATTTTTCGTTTCCTATTGGTTTTTTGGCAAATATGAACATAACAAAAGTTGTTTATTTTGTTATTTAGAGTAACTTTTGTTATATACACTTTTTTCGTATACCGAATTATAAACGAGATATACGCTAAAACCTATAGCGGAAGTGAAGAATTTTATGTGGAACAAAAGACCCAACCGAAATAAATAAAACTCGGTATGTGTATGAGCACTAACGCTTTCATTATAACAAGCCATATCAACATTTCTAGGGACGAGCAGGAGTGGGGGTTATAAGGGAAGCATGAAATTAAAAATAGCGATATTTCGTTTCCTATTGGTTTTTCGGCAAATATGAACATAACAAAAGTTCTGGATTTGTGCTGGCTGGTGAAGGTCCATCATCAACGGAAGTATCAAAAAGGTCAAACACCTCCACTCTTAATACTTCTTTATTACAGGAAAAGTACTTTCGGGGCGAACCGTCCCATCATCAGTGCTCTGTGACACAACATTTATACTTTCAAAAACATGTAAAAAACAAACAAATATATAAAACGCAATGCAACACTTATGACTAAAACGTTACAAATAAATATTAAAAGCAACAATTAACAAAATAATATAACTAGGAGATGGAGAGGAACTGACCTAGAGTTGGTCCCTATTGAGCCGACATCTCCGGCGAGACTGGGAGCCTACATGGGCCAGGGCAGATACTGCAGAGGACGGAACATGCCTGAGCACGCCACCCTCCCACCTAATATTAATATTCTTATCCTCCACCATGTCCATCCTGATCCATAACTGCTCTACTATATCCATTTTCTTCCCTTTGCCAAGGTGGTCGAGCACCTCGAACTCAGCGGCATTTGCTTCATGGCCTTCATTTATCATATGTTTATGTACCACCGATGTCTTGGTGGAAAGGTGCTCTTTTAATCTGCTCCTTAGCTTCCTTCCACTTTGCCCCACAAGTCAGAAAAGCAACCCGTGGGAGTGAACAATTTTATTTGGGACAAAAGACCTTTCATTATAACAAGCCATACCAACATTTCGGTATATCAATTAGCATTAATTCTTCCATGATTATAAGCTATATTAAAATTTTTTAGGTTAGAACGGGAGTGGGGGTTATAAGGGAGGCCTGAAATAAAAATTCGCGATATTTCATTATATATTTCTTTATCGACAAACATGCACATGACAAAAGTTATTTACTTTGCTATTTAGATTAACTTTTGTTTTATACATTTCTCCGGGAACAATATGTGGAGCAAGTAATTGCGTAGAAATATTGATATGCTCAACAATTCATTCCAATTTGAACTATGAGGTACCTCACCTGGAAAAATGAATTCAAATCTATGTTAATATCTGAAATCTATGCATAATGCACAGGAGACGGGAAATATGACAATTTGGAGGACAGAGAAGACTTAGATAAAAAATTAATTTTATTATTAACAAATGCCAACAACGGGTATTAACCCTAAACACTGGGACGGGTAAATGTCAAAATATTGTGCAAAGTAAAGCCTTGCCAAAAAAATACCATCACCATTCAGCCTCAAATCAATTCCCGAGCGAAGCCGGGTATCTGAGCTAGTTATATTAAAAAATCAAAAATATAATGGATATGACATATTAAATAAAATAATACCTTATATTATTCATTATATACCCACAGGAAACCTTTCGTGGTTCTGGAGCGTAAAATATATAAAACCATAGGTATAGTAGATTACTTTTACTAACGAATGGTTATGTAAACATTTTCAATGTAATGGAGGTATATTGCCCTAGATATTGCATTGATGAAGAGAAGGTATTTTCTAGGCAATTGGACTGACCTACTCGTTCCTTAATGTCATAGATATATTCTGTTTCAAAAGAAACGTAATATATTGATTTATGTGGGCGGCACAAGAAAGGAAATCACTTTGCTGTTGTTTGATGAATTAGTAAAACACAAAGATGACTAGGAATCGTTTGATTAAGGGTGAATGCCACCATAGACGTAGACTCAGGAGGGGTCGCCCACTAGTAAATGAGGGCTCAAGAGAAATATTCTCGCTTCCAAATTAGTTTCAACAAATTTTTCAAAAAAAAGTAAGAGAAAAACAATAAAAATAATCTATATTATCAATTAGAAATTGTGAACTAAATACAATAAAGAAAATGTGGAAAGTCGCCTAGCTTCCCAGGCTAAGGCCTAGGTGTAATATTAAATTAAGAGCACAAAAATATTAAATTTATATTTAAATATACTGTACGATATTTATAGTTCGATGTATAGTAATAATGTTCATACGTTACAATATATTATCTATATTTATATATAAAATTGTAAAGTACATCTTACGAACGTAAATTGTAAAATGGCTAGAAGAGGCTCATGATGAAGGCTCCTACTTCCTGAGCAATAGAAACAACAAAGAAACAATTACTTACTTTTTTTACAATTACTCTTGTTTCTTAGTTCATCCACAAAGTGGGACTTCATTTCCAGTGCTACATATCTACACAAAACACGATGTAATAAAAATATAAATAACATTCCATCAAGTAATGACCACCATGCACTTAAATAAAATTCAATCTTCAACCTTCTCGTCAAATACAAATTCACAATATTTAGAAAAGTAATAAATCCTACTTATTTATATATATATATATATATATATATATATATATATATATATATATATATATTCATTAGGAAGGCCAATTAGAAGAGAAAATATATTAACCAAATAAATGTGTCATAAATATTCATGGCTCACATTGTTTGGATGCGGGCTGGTGATAGTAAAGAGCTCTGTCGGCACTCTCTGCCAGTTGGAGGGGAAAGTTGGACCTCCAGGTGCATATGGGTGGTGACCAAAATGGTCTAAGGTGTTGTTACCAGCAACTCCATTGGTCATTTCCATGATGCCAATCTGAGTTGTGCGTACGTGGTAGGGGAAGTTTTTATTGGCTTTATTAGGGACTGTCAGCACCTGAAAATATCAAACAGTAAATGATTAGCAGAAAAGTTCTGTTTATACTTGCTGGAATAAATCCGTTTTTTTCCCTTTCAACAGATTTATCACTGTAAGTTTAAGTATAAGAAATATATTTTGAATGAACTATTTGTTTAAGGCAGATGGAGTAATATTTATCAATATATGAATGTGTAATTTTAAAATTACCAGGGTGTTATAGAAACTCAAAACATGCCACATAGAAAGTTATCATTTAATTCAAAATAGCTTGAGTACTCACCAGGAAAAGAATATGTCCAGCGAGTGTAATGAAGTGCTGAACGGCACAAACAATACTTTCCCGCACCCATTTGTCGATGAGGGTGTTAGCGGCAAGAATAAACGCAGGACCTGCCACAAACCTACAGGCATCAAATCACGTAATAAAATCGTTAGAAACATATTATAGTATTACGTGACAGATGATCAAATGCATAACTCTTTTAAAGCCATCTTATTGAAAATAAGTGTTGTGATAACAGCGCCCAGTGAGTGGTCTGGAACTCTAATCTTGCTGACAAAACCAGTAATGCGCTTGTTTAATTAAATTTATTAGAAGAGGATGTTTTCTCACAGGTTTTTTGAAGCAGAATACGGTGTTGTTGCCAGAATTGAGTTAGGCTAAATCACGAAGCTGATATTACGAGGTAGCGAGAAGAATAGTGCTAATTAACTTTTTTTTTACTTTATTGTTTCAGGATATGTTAGCATTGGCTTCGAAAACCATAATTTAATCAACTCAATACTAAATTACCCTGTCCAAATCATCATTATCTCCCTTGCTTTCATCACAAGAATTGGTCATCTAGATTCCAGAGATTTTTTATTATTTTTTGCGTCGTTCCACCTGACTATTAAAATGAATGTTAAAAATGCAAGCGGAGTTGCCGGATGAGTGATCCTTTCCACATCTTTTTGATGTAAGGATAGTTGTAACCAGAGTCTTTTAAAGTTTTAAAAAAACTTACTCTAGGACAGGTATGAATGACGAATGAGTATCAATGAAGAATGAGTATCATAAAGGAAACAATACTGAAGAGACGACGTAAATGACTGGGACAGGAGCAAAATAGTGGAGTTTATTAAATTAAAGCTTTTATGATTATTAAGATACCAAAATTATAAATAATATGGATACTTTTACACGATCTAATAGTAATTAAATATAGACGTTCTGACTTCCCGGATATATAATAACCTATAAACTTTTGATTAGTTTTCAATTTACTATTTCTTTCATCTTCAAATCGTTTCAGTGAACGTTTTTCAGTATCTAGTCATATCTAAAATAAAAGGTTCTTATAAGAAATATGGTAGGTGTTCCATGGTGTATTCGAAATTTCGTAAACCATTGCTTCAATAAGTACATACTTTTTTTTAATAGTTTTGCTTGATCAATGTTTTGCCAGCGTCTAGAGACCTACCTCACGAACCTGTATAATATTATTTTCTACTACTCAGTCTGAATTAAATTTAAACTATTACTACGAATATAATATGTGAATGAAGAAAAATACAACTCACCACATTGTTCCAACTAGGTTAAATGGATAATAGAATGAAGATTTTTCCGGGTAGTGCTTGAGAGTGAAAACTGTGGAGTATATGAACATCCACCATGCCAAGATCCGAAGTATGACAAGGCCGTATCCCGCAGGAGATTCGTACAGATAAAGCACTTCTCCAGGGTCAAAGAACTACACAAGTGTAAAATATGAAACCTATTATAATATACATTTCTCACTTTTAGTTATATGTAAAAATTTTAAATTGCATAATAGTAAAATGGTAGGTAAGGAAGCTGATCTTACAAAGAAAAAAACAGTTTTTGTTCCTTTGTTTGTATTTTAAGTTCACAATAAAAACAATTCAAAATCGTATATATCGTGATTATTCCATATTTGGACTTGGTAGTCATGTCTTGGATCTAGTCTATGAACATATGTATATCTTTTCACATGATGCCTAACTAGCAAAAACAAAAAACACAAAAGCAGGGGCAGTAACGTAACAAATAATTTAACAATAACTAATAAAAACACGTTTTAATAACAAAAAACTTAAGTTGTTACTTACAAACTTCAAGCGGCCCTCAACATATATTTCAGATCGCTCTCGCTTAATATTAATTAGTTGAAGTTACAGTTTTTTTAAAGTTTAACTTGCTCTAAAAGACACGGCTAGAAGAATTTTAATGAACTTTTAGAATGAATCAAGTTTCCAAGGTAGCAACATAGGCTGCATAAGAATTCGAATTTACAACTAGAACTAGCGGTTTGGTTCCGCCGTAGGAATATCTCAGTTAACGTTGATTTTTTCAAAAATGTGTAATGGATAAATTGTGTTTCGAATATATTTTTAAGTTTAAAAATGTTGTTTAAATTTATTAATTACTACATTTTTACTTTCCACTTCCGATGACCATATAGACTTTATAGTGTTTCTTGAAAGTGCCTCACTTGAATGGATGATTTGATTTGTGTGATTACGGAATAAATTTTGGCATCATGAGCTATTATAAGATTTACTTATGATGTAATGAGTGGGGGGTTTGCTTGTTTGAATACATATTTTACGTACGATATCATTAATATTAATTTAATTGAAACAATGATGATTATATATTTTGTAAGAATAAATGTTTCATTATGAAAAATTAATTCTTAATTTGAAATCCAGAATTATTACTTCAGGTCGTCCCACCATTTTCTATGGTGTCAAAAGATAATTCCCGAACTGTAGTTCATATATATATATATATATATATATATATATATATATATATATATATATATACCTCTTACTAATGCTAAAAAATTAGATGTATTTTCTTGGGAAACAATAGATACTTATTTAAACCCATTAATGAGAGGCAACAATTTATTTGTGTGGGTATAACAAGAGAATGACAGTACAGAAAGAACATTTGTGGGATGTGGTGAAATCGGAGGGATTATTTAGAGCTTATGTTAATTTAATCATTAACTTCCTTGCGAAACCACTACTATTTTAACCCGAGCAACAGGCCTAATTGTAAATATTTCATTTTCCAAGGAAATTTTGAACTCAATTTATATGTCGTTTTGTCAAGGGAAAAAAACTGCAATGGTTGTCATTGTTCGACAAGAATACTACCTTGTACTCATTGTATTGCGGCATAAGACCACCGATTTCATTTTATTTTCATTGTTTGTTGTAACATACATAAATACATTTTTTTTTCTCGAGTTTTGCTTCGATTGCAATTGCCCAGAAAAAAAATCTATAGTATCATAAAAATATTGACAACAAATTATCTAAACGAAGCCTGCATGAAATAGGAAAAGTTAGAAAATAATAAAGGTTTATAGAAATGGTGTTGTCCCAGGAAAGTAAGGATTTCATCATCATAGCCATTTAACCTCATGTAGCCACTATGTTGTATGAGGTTGCCTCTGGTATAGTCCGGACCACTTGTCTCGTTTTGGAATTGATTCTCTTTAGTTACTCCAATCCATGTCTCGCTTCTCAAGGGCCTCACCACCACTCTTCCCAGGAAATGCCTGGCCGTGGCCTTCTTCTTGGCTTCCTTCCTACTGCAGAGGTCCCATAGGTCTTTCTAAGAGTACTTTCCTTATCCATCCTAAGGAGATGTCCGGACAACATTAACTGCTTCTTTAGGATGGTCACTGCCGGTTTGACTTCGAGGTTAGCCACGAAGGTGTTCCGGGTCCTATATCGTCGGACTTTTCCTTCCTCTTTGCGAAGGTACCACATCTCCATCAACTGGATTTGATGTATGTCGTGTGAGGTGAGGCTCCACGATTCAAAAGAAAACTAGAGGAAAGGGAGGAACGTAGGTTTATATACAGGTATTTTAGTTTTCTTCGAGACCTATTTTACCGAGAAAGACTCTCGTGAGCAAAGAAAATACTCACCCGGCTGCTCCAATTCTCTGAGTAAGTTCCTCGACGATATAGCCATTTTCATTATGATGAGCACCTAGATATTTGAAGTTATCCATCTCCTCTAATCCATTTGCTTTTTGATTATTATTATTTTTTAAATTTGTTTCTAATCAGTTTCTTGACGAATGAACACACTGGACCATCTCATGTGGTTAGTCATGTGAGTAAAGTTTGGCCTCAATCTCACATGATAAACCTAGAGTGGGGTGTTCGATTCCTGTCTGGACAATAGAAATTTATTTAGTGACGAATTGATGAAATAAAATCCTTCGTCCTCCCCTGGCTAGTAAAGGTTGAAACCTGTAGATAACCGGTCCCAATTAGCCATAGTAGCAAAAAGTGGATATTCAAAAATAATAATAATAATTATCCATTTTCTCTCATTATTCTTCAAGATCTTTTGGGTGAAGTACTTTCATTTTCCTTAGAACAGGTAATACTGCAGTGCCAAGATAAGTACGAATATTAAATACAAAACGAAATATTCTGACCGAAAAGTCAAAGAAATAAAATAATTTAATCTTCGTGGTGCAGATATCGTATAAAGGTTTTATTAAAAATTCCTATTTAATTATGAAAATGTTTCCTTTTAAATAATGATTAGGATCAATTTTCTGGAAAAATTTAATTTTTCGCTTTAATTTGAAATTAAAACTGGAGTTATTATTTATTGCATAATATTATTTGAAGTAGTTAGTAAGAACTTACCAGTCGTTCGTATATGAATAGTGTTATGTACATGATAACATATATGCACATGAATATAGTGAGTTTTACGGAAGAGCTGAGCCTTAGCCTACCCCTAGTAATTGTGTAGCCCTTGGCCAGGAGGAGCAGCAAAAGGAGGAATACCACCTCACTCGCCGATTCACATATTCTACCTGTGGAACAGATGTAAACACAACTGTAACTATAAGTATATTTATCAATACTGACGCAAAATATTAAACTTCAGTAAAATATTTATATATACACTATTGCAGCATACCTACTTACTCCGAGACAATTTCCGATTAATAATTTAAATATTTTCAAAAAGATTCAAATCATGACACATCTATAATGTTTAACTTGTGTGAATGAAACGTGGTGCTTTAACCTTTTAGAGGAATAGTGTAACTCGTGCAATTTTCTGACCATATATCATAAATGTGAGTAGTAAGTATCCCAATGCATCGGATTAAAGAAATTATATGTTGCTGATTTCATCTCACCGTCATTTCTGTGTGTAAATAAGAATTGAAATTTAAGCTAGGCATGAGATTTCTAGTAACTCAGTTGCTGAAAGTACTAAACTAAGAATAGGGCATTCTGAAAACAGAAAAATACAAATAACTGTTAATTCTGCAGTTAATGAATAGTGTATGGATTAACTATTCTATTACATTAATTTGTTAATAAATTTCGTATATATAACATTTACCGATACTAATATAAACTTCATTATGTATTTTACACCTCCTTTAACGCCACTACCCCCCCCCCCCCCCAACCTCTCCGTGTCTGCCCAGTAACGAATGTGGTCTTTAGTTTTGTATAAAACGGTTAAATATTGAGTATGGTATTGATACAATAAAAATCGTGTCCTTTAGGACGTAAAATGCTAATTGATGACATCACATGGAATATTTATTCATCAATCTCACATTATCAGATGGAAGGTCTGATGAAAACACTACGTCATATTTAAGGTTAGAATAAAAGGTTTCATGGAATATTGGATTTTTTTTTTAAATTTGAGATGAGTTGAAATCGGAGTTATGAAAAACAAAAAAGTCGGTAATATTCCAGTTTAGAGAAAAACATGGAAACAATAATTGCAGAGTAGGAAATTTGCAAGGCTGGTTATATAACATTTGCCAATGGGACTCAATAATAAAGAAATTTTAGTACTTAAACCCTCCTTCTGGTCCTATTTCAGCCATTAATGAACTTGATTTTTGATGAATTTTTGATTACATATACGGTATGAGGGGGAAACCATTGGAGATGGCAACACACACTTCGACACACTCTATAAAGGTGTTAAATATCAAGTTTCTCAAGCAATCTCAAAATATTACGGTTATTAGAGGTTTAACAGACAAATATGTAGGGGTTAAAATTAAGTAAGTCGATGAGAGCTGTCTTATGATCTATTAAAATATGGAATTCTTCATTCAAAGATTTCTAAATTCCCATACTGAAGCAAGCCTCCCAAAATAGAGGTAAGATAAATCCTGTGGAATTAACTATGAATAAAAATAATAACACCTTTTAGTAACAAAGGGAACTAACAAATATGTTTCCATGTGAAATCTTCACTCATATAATATTATTATTTATTTAATAAATAAGGGGAGGTGATTGACATGAGGATGATAAGGGGAGCCTTTAATTAACATCATCAATTTGTTGGATCTTGTAAAGGAGGATGCTTTATTAATACCTTTGGGAAAACCCCCCTTAAATATTTCAAGTTGATTAATATCCCTACTTAGTATATTAGAATATAATAAAAGTTGAGCCTTTGATGTGTGTAATTTATTTTCCTGCTGTCAGTTAGTTGTTCAGTCATATCACGAGGTCTGTCAAGGGCCTTTCATTCAATGTAGTCTGTTAATATCTGTTAAATATTTTTTGCATTATTTACATGTAGGGATGAAGGTCCTTGCCATTAAGTGTCTACGTGTGTTTGGCCGATCCTGAGTCTGGAAAGAAGCCCGCTCGTCTTGAACTCCGATAGCCAGTCCTTCATTGTATTTTGATACTGCGTAGGAGGTTGTTTACATTCATCCATTCTGATTGCAATTTTTTTAGGATTCAGTTTCGTATGTGTTTCATTGTGTCTTCTTAAAGCAAGTTTCTTTCTGTGCATGAAGTGTGTTCAGTAATTAATTTAGCATGGTGGAGAGCTGCCGTAATGAGTCCAAAGTCCTACTGGCCAATATAGCCAGGTCCGATTTCAGCCATTAAAGATTTTGATTTTGGATTTTACCGTATGAGGTAAAACCATTCCAGATATCTAGACGTTAAAAACTTCCCTATGGACGTCGAAAGGTTGTCGACGGTCGCAATTTTGGAACGGGCGCCACTGTCGAACACCCTTCGAAACTCGCCATCAAGGTCTTAAATATCAAGTTTGTTATCATTGTATTTCGGTATATTTGTTATTTATATTTTTTTCTCTTATTGTTTGTGCTATTGGATGAGTGGTTTAAATGTCTTGAAGAGTTTTTAATACCTTGTGAATCAGAACAAATAAGTGTGTGTTTCTGTAAAGATTATGTTGGGGTCCTGTTTTTATGTATCAACCAAATTGCTTGGAATTCAGGTCTAAGTAATCTGATGTAAGATGGTAACTTTTCTGAATAAACTTCTCCTTCACCGTTTGCTGCAGAGCCGACTCTATTATTGCTTTTGGATCTGTCAGTATACCGAATAGAAATGACATTCTTCTGTACTAAAAATGACGTAAAAAATTTTTTCAAAAATATTTAGGATGACGTGGCTGATTTTTAAACTTTGTTAAAGATGTACCAACTAAAACCAAGAAAAGCTTTTAGGAAACCTTAGAGGAATCCTCGTTTGGAATACCTAATAGACCTTCACTTTCATTACATCTGATAGCGAAAGTAAGGATATGTGAGGATTTGTTTTCGTATGGTCCAATGAAAGGATTTTCAAAAATCTCATCCTTGCAACATCTCTCAAAACTTGTAGTCTGTTACAGTATTTTGCCTTTAATAGGAACCTTCTACTCTGTATTGGTGGTTCACTGGCTATATCAAGAATACTTTGAATAGGGCTAACCTAAAGCCCTAGCATTAATCTAATACTTGCGTTATGTATTGTGTCAAGTATTCTGAGTGTAATGGGTTTGGAAGACAAGTATGCTAAACTTCCATAAACCAGAGATCAGGTGTAACATTGATAAATGTTTAACATTACTTCCTTGTCAGCAGCCCATTTAGTGTTACTTAGGATTCTCCAAAAATGTAAGGATTTTCTACATTTATTTACAAGTTCCTTCAAATGGGACACCCATGTAAGGTGTTTGTCAACGGATGTGGCTAATACTTTCATTGTGATAATTTTCTTATGAGCTCATAGTTCAAGTGTAATAGGTAGTAGATAAATTTTCGTTTCTGGGTAAATGGGATTTGAGTGTTTTTAGACAAGAAAGTCAGGCCAATTATGCCTCTCCATTTTTCACGGAGATTAACTGTCCCTTGATGTTTTTCTTGGCCGAGCTTTGCAGAGATGGTGGTGTAATATATTAGTAGATCGTCAATATAAAGACAGTACTGAATATCTGCTGGAATGTTTTCCTTTACCGTGTCCATCGTAGTAATAAATAAAGTTATGCACTTCCCTGAGAAATACTAATTCACGCATAATTATTTCTGAGGTGCAAGTTTAAATTCTTATTCTGAAAGATCTGATTAATACAAATCCTTGAATAAATCGAAGGACTTTACCTCCAACACTCAATTCAGGGAGCCACGACTTAATTACGTTCTGCAAAACTCTTTCAAAAGCATTTTTTATGTTACGTAGGCGTACAAAATAGTACTGGTTTCTTGTTAACAAATCCATTTATTTGAATAACAAAGTGCAAAGTTTATTGGTTGCTAGAGAATAATTAATGTGACATTACCAACATTGCGGAGCTTGGGAACACCTATCCCATCGACAGCATATCGAACATACGCCATGCCTTGGATGAATATGCCCAATTCTTGAAGGTAGACTGATATAGCGAACAGCTTATAGGTTGTGTGATAAAGCTGACGAGACCTTAGTTCCACTGAAATATAATAATCATAATAGTACCTTACCCACTACTTATAATAATAATAATGTATACTTCACGAATATTTTAATATTCATAATATCTTTATATAAAATAAAATTATATGAAAATAATTAGCATTGTAGCTCAATAATTCACGAGACTGATAATCCATTAAAATATCTGTAATAGTTTTTGGAAGATATTTTCACAATTAAAGGAAATTACATACTTTAGTCTAAATTAAAAAAGCAAAATGCTATTATAAGGAATAATCATATAAATGTAGTATTTTAAATAAAAACTATTATTATTGGGGGGGGAGTTTATACTCAGTAAGAAATGGAATAAAATCCATATCGGGGGAAAGTCCAACCGATATGGAGTTTGTGATTGTGACATATTAAGGGGAATTTAAAAATTTACGCACGATTCTGGCAGTATCAAGAAGTGCTCCTTGCTGTGCTTCTTTTGTAATTGTTGTTGGCAGATTTACATTTTTGGTGCCTTCTATCGTTGTTTTTGGCACGAGTCCATTTGAACTTACTATAATAAGCATAACCATGGCAGATTTCGGTTTGTATACCTCTTTGAGCTCGATAGCCAATTCTTGATATTTTCTTAATTTTTCGGCATAGGATTTTCGAATATTCTCATCATTGGGTACTGCAATGTCAATAATATCAGCAGTCTTATTGATCTTGTCAATAATGAGAATATCCGGTTTGTTATGATGAACAGTATGGTCAGTTATCATCGCTTCGTCCCAATACATCTTTATATTATCTTTTTCCAATAATTTTTGAGGAATATAGCGATAATAAGCGACCTTCCTGTCTACCATGCCGAAACCTGCTAGAGCTTGATGGTATACTTTTGCCACGTTATTGTGCCTTTGTAAGTACTCGGACCCAGCAAGCATTTCACATCCAGCCGTAATGTGTTGAATGGGCTCGTAAGCTTTGTTGCATAATCTACACTTGTCTGAAACATTAGTGTCCTTGAGGATATGACGTCTGTATGATCTGGTGGCAATCACTTGGTCTTGGATAGCTGTAATGAAACCTTCTGTTTCTGAAAACAGCTTTCCAGACGTCAGCCACGCGACAGAATAAGCCAAGTCTACCTCCGAGTAATAAGGCGACCATGAAGTTCCTTATTTTGCCATTCTGAAAGAAAGTGGGATTCATCTTTAACTTCAGGATTGTTACTACATTTCAAGTTCAAGGCCGTAAACCCCTCATCAAGTTTAACAATTTCGAACTTATGTAATGTCTCAGGTTAACTTCCTGAGACCGACATAGGTTTCGGATGTTGAGAAGGCCTCGTCCTCCTTGTTTCCTGGATAAATACAGCCTGGCCATAGATGAAATCGGATGGTGCATTCTGGCTTTTGTCATCTCCGTTCTTATGAGTCTATCCAACTCATTAAGAGTAGTGTCAGACCATTTTATTATGTCAAAACTATAGACAAGAGATGGTATCGCCCATGTATTAACTGCTTTTATTTTATAGCGGCTTGAAAGATAGCTGTTAAAAATAAGTCGCAAGCGCTTAATAAATTCATTTTTCTGTAATCGTTGAATAATGGTAACATTACTAAACTGAAATGAGTGAAGAAAGTGAAACATTTTGCAATAGAGTGAAGAAAGTGAATTGCCTTCTTAATTAGTAATAAGTATAAATTAAAAAATAATTTGAAATTGGAAATTAAATGCTTTTAAATGTTTCTTAACATTGTAAGAATTTATTTTAACAAAATAAATTGAAATGTGAATGAATTATTGGTGGAAATAATTAATATATTTTAAAATTTAAATATAATAATAATTACCTTCCTTGTTTATAACCTGCACTTGTTTATAACTGCACTACTTCACAATCATCACTAGTTGTTTTATAACTATGCTTATAACCTTTCACAACCATGCTTATAACCTACCAACAACATACCATAATCTTCACAACATCCTAATTTTGTTCATATTCTGGTTAGATCTGATCATGTATTACACGATTACAGAAAAAATTTAATATTACACTCGTGACGAAAGTAGAATTTACAACTCTTGTGAAATTACCACACTCGCTTCGCTCGTGTGGGTAAACGTTTCACTCGAGTTATAAAATGATCTACTTTCGTCACTTGTATAATAAATAACTATTTTTAATTGGTCTTTTACAACCTTTTTCGCTATTTTCAGATGCTGTTGAAAACCAAGATATTTGTATAACTCAGTCCTTTCTAGTTTGTGAATATAGGATTCATCAGAAACTATTATATTATCTGTAGTCATTTTCTGACCTCCTGAAATATGCAAGACAGCACATTTATCTAACCCAAAAGACATACCAACAGAATCACTATAATTCTTTATTATGCCTATCATGCTTTGCAACTGGGTGGGTGTCTTTGCATATAACTTCAGGTCATCCATATAAAGGCTATGGCTTACTTTTTTTATTGTTGTTATTATTATTATTATATGAAGATGTGTACGTGCTTGTTGTAACTCTGAACGGGTAACATTGCCGCCGTCACTTGAAGAAGTGTTTCTAAAATCGGTTCATGAGCTATGAAAAAATAACAATGAATTACTAAAAAATGAGAAAATAATAAACATAAAGTCGGGATTATAACAAAAGTAAATCTATATTTGTAAGTTACGAATATGAGTTTTTTCTGCGCTGAAGTTTCTCGATCTTTATGATGTAGGAAGCTGTACAATTTGGTTGGGTAAGATTTTGTAAACATAAAACAAAACCATGCAATTTTTATTTACTTAATTTATAACAAATATAAGAATAACGAAAATAAAGGTAATCAATTATGAATTAACTAAATTTTTAAAAAAATGCATTTTAATTATAGATACTTACTTGCACACATTATCACAGCCAATACTAGTAGCATATAAACTACACAATAGGACATCAACACTGGAAGAATATCTGAAAAATATTCAAATTTATTTGTTGTTTTCAAAAATAATAATGTTGGAAGTTAGTTAGACGCTAGTTTTAAATGACAGAAGGTAGTTGGGTATCGGCTATAGAGAAGTACTCAATCAGAAGATGAGTATGTTTGTTGAGCTTACGGTTTGGACACTTATGGTTTCCTTCTTTAGAGCAATATTGTGTATAACGTGTATTTTATTTTACTATGGCTTATCGGGAAGAGTCATCTACAGGTTACCACCATTTTCTCATAGTTTGTCATAAACTAATAATTCTATATGTTCAGTTTAGCTACTAGACATCGGGGTATAAACCCTAAACACTGAATATATTGTGCATAGCAAGTAGCAGAAAAATAAATTTAAAGGGACCCCATTTTAGCAGATTTCTCTTAAGAGTTTGTAAGGGTATATTCTCTCTTAGAGAGGTAAGGTTGTATTCATGAAATAATTTCCAAAACTTTCTTCAGAAGTCTATTGAACCTACCCAGGACATGACGAAAATGAGGACCATTAAAACTATAGTGAGTGTGTTTATATATATATCTATATATATATATATATATATATATATATATATACGTATATATATATGTCTGTTAATGCTTTTACGGTCACAATTGATGATGATCAATAAGAAGTCCAAGTCCTCTACTGTTTTTTATTATAACGCCGAGTGCACTTTCGGAGTCAACGCTCCATCCTTAGTGCCTGCTGATTAAAGCTGCGTTGCCTGGACCGCGACTGCCCCCCCCCCGGCAGTCGCGGTCCAGGCAACGCAGCTTTAATCAGCAGGCACTAAGGATGGAGCGTTGACTCCGAAAGTGCACTCAGCGTTATAATAAAAATCAGTAGAGGACTTGGCCTTCTTATTGATCCTCATCAATTGGTTCCTCTACCATCCAGCATATTCCAGAGATGTCCCAATTTCTGTTTGGTCGTTACCAAACTCGATATATAAAAGTTCATTGAAAGCTAAAGTTCTGTGTGTGTGTGTATGTATATATATATATATATATAAATATATATATAGATATATATATATATATATATATATATATATATATATATTTGTCTGTTACCACTCTACAGGTTTCAATTTTAGCAGATTTTCCTTAGGAGAAATCAGCTATTAAGGTTGTACTCATGATGAGATTTTCAAAAAATGTCTTTAAATGCCCATCGATCCTACCTAGGAGTTGAGGAAAATGAGGTCCATTCAAAATTTTAAATATACAAGTCTGGTACTGCTCTAGCGGTCGCAATTTTTGCTTAATCAATACCACATTCGATATTGAAATGTTTTTTATAAAAATAAAAATCAAGTTAGTCGAAATATTTGCATTTTTAAGTATCCGCCTTCAGTAAATCCCCACTCCTCAATATTTTTTTCATTGAACTTTTACGTTTTGAGATAAAAGCGGAAAAGGGAGGCATGCGGAAAATCTACTTAGTTAAAGCGACTCTGCGTAATGGACTTTTAAAAACAGAGTATTGTTTATGTGACATGAGTAGGAGTAGGGGTTTGCTGAGGGGTGAAAAATGCAAATATCTCGTTTAATATTCAAGATAAAGAATAAATGCATATAACAATATTTATATTTAATTATATTTAAAAAATGTTGAACAAATATTCCCAGCTAAGAAATAAATAAAATATCTAATCCCCTGAATGATGTTTTTATACACAGGATGAATGCTATCCAAAATATTCAATTATTAAATAAAACTAAAAATATTTGTTCATTCTGTTGTACGTTTGATTTAATAGTTGTTTATTTAGAACATATTTTAGTTTTAGCAGATTTCCCTTGAGGGGAAATAAGCTATTGAGGTCGTACTCATGACGCGATTTTCGAAATTTTTCTTGAAATGTCCATCGATCCTACCTAAGAAATGACGAAAATGAGGTCCGTTCAAGACTGTATATATATACTAGCTCAGATACCCGGCTTCGGCTGAATGGTATTTTTTTGGCAAGGCTTTACTTTGCTCAATATTTTGACATTTACCCGTCCGAGTGTTTAGGGTTAATACCCGTTGTTGGTATTTGTTAATAATAAAATTAATTTTTTATGTAAGTCTTCATATATATATATATATATATATATATATATATATATATATATATATATATATATATAAAATTGTAACCTCTGTCTGTAAATTGATTTTTTTCGCGAAATTTCACGATAACTTTTCTTTTCACATGTCATAGACACCATAACTGCATTTTGTTTCTTTCGTGTGTGTTTGTTTGTTTGTTACCTTTTCACGCATAAACGGCTGAACCTAATTTTATGAGTCTTGGTATGTACGAGGGGTGTACAGAAAGTTCTAAGCCTGATATATATATATATAATATATATTTATATATACAAATATATTAAAAACTTGCATATTTTTATTTGCACAATATAGTCAACCTCAACCATTAGCCTCTTTTAGGTTTAGGTATGTGATTTAGCACTAACGCCTTCCTTATAATAAGCCATAATAACATTTCTAGGGACGGGCAGGAGTGAGGGTTATAAGGGAGGCCTGAAATTAAAAACAATTTGTTTTATTGGGGTTTCGGTAAATATGCACATAACAAAAGTTGTTTATTTTGTTATTTAGGGAAATTTGCTCTTTTCAATGTGAACTACCAGGTATTGAAAAATTTAAAAATGTATGTTAATATTTTGTCCTAAATAATTTAAATATATATATATAAACTAATATGACAATTTGGAGGACAGTGAAGTCTTTCATAAAAAACTAATTTTATTATTAACAAATCCAACAGAAACAACGGCTATTAATAAACACTGAGACGGATAAATGTCAAAATATTGTGCAAAGGAAAGCTGAAAAAAAAATAGCATACCATTCAGCCTATTGCATTTTCGGCGAAATCTGAGATAGTAGATATATAAAATTGTAACTTCTGTCTGTACATTGATTTTATTCGAGACATTTCACGATAACTTTTCGTTTCACATGTCATAGACACCATAACTGCATTTTGTTTCTTTCGTGTCTGTTTGTTTGTTACCTTTTCACGCATAAACGCCTGAACCGAATTTTAGGTATTAGGTATGTGATTTAGCACTAACGCCTCCTTATACTTTAGGCTATAATAACATTTCTGAGGAAAACAGGAGTGGGGGTTATAAGGGAGGCCTGAAATTAAAAATAGTGATATTTCGTTTCCTATTGGGGTTTCGGTAAATATGCACATAACAAAAGTTGTTTATTTTGTTATTTAGAGAAATTTGCTCTTTTCAATGTGAACTACCAGGTACCTCACTTGGAAAATTTAATTCAAATGTATGTTAATATTTTGTCCTAAATAATTTAAATCTATGCATAATGCACAGGAAACGGGAAATATGACAATTTGGAGGACAGTGAAGTCTTACATAAAAAACTAATTTTATTATTAACAAATCCACAGAAACAACGGGTATTATTTATTTTGTTATTTAGAGTAACTTATGTTATATACACTTTCGCCGTATACCTAAGTATAAATGAGTTATACGCTAAAAATCATAGCGGGAGTCAACAATTTTATTTAGCACAAAAGAATCAACCGAACTAAATAAACCTCGGTACGGGTATTAGGACTAATGCCTTCATTATAACAAGTCATACCAACATTTCTAGGGACGGGCAGGAATGGGGGTTGTAAGGGAGGTCTGAAATAAAAAATAGCAGTATTTCGTTTTCTATTGGGTTTTCTGCAAATATGCACATGACAAAAGTTGTTTATTTTGTTATTTCAAGTAACTTTTGTTATATTCTCTTTTGTATTACTAGGATGTTACAAAAGTCCTTGTTCACAAAATTAATTTTATTCAAATGTGAGTACAAAATTTACAAATCAAATTTATTCTTCAAAATACAGGCCATCATTTTCAACTACTTTAACCCATCTTTCAGCCAAAAGTTGTATTTGATGTTGATACCACTCTACAGTTTTCGAGGCAAAGAACTCATCGCATCCAGATTTGACATCATCGAAGTTTTCGAAGCACCAACCTTTCAAAAATTGCGCCATTGACCTGAAAAGTCCATAGTCAGACGGTGCGACGTCTGGGCTGTAAGGAGGGTGGGGCAAGACGCTAATCCCGTTCATTTCTAAAGTTTTTCTTTAACTAATAGTGAGCGATGAGCAGGGGCGTTGTCTTGCTGAAATAACGCTTGATTCCTATTAATCAAAGTGGGGTATTTCACTTTTAAAACTTCATATACCGTTTTGGACACCAAGCTTTTAGAAATGCCGGCTTATTGTAGCATTTGAAACTCCCATTTCTTCGGCTAATCCTCGAGTTGTGACATGTGGATTCCGACCAACAGACTCAAGTAGCACTGGATCATCGACGACTGAAGGACGACCTGATCTAGGTTCATCTTCAAGGTTTGTATTCCCAGAATTAAACCGCCTGAACCAAAATGCGGCCGTGTTTTGATGTACCACACTTTCCCCTTCCACTGCAAAAATTTCCTCGGCTGAGGCCTTTGCACTAAAACCTTTTTTCCAATAATGCCTAAGAAGGCCGAGGATGACAAATTTTTCTTCCGACATTTCTAGTGAAATTTAATAAACTGAATGAAAGGCAGGGGCGTACATAAATAATTAGAGGATTAGTTAATGTAAACATTGACATAAGAATTGTATTCGTCAGAGATGAAATAAGGATTAAATTAGAGACCTCAATGTAAACAACTTGATATGCACAAGGACTTTTGTAACAACCTAGTATAACAACGTATAAACGAGATATACACAAAAAACTAAAGCGGGAGCCAACTATTTCATTGGGCACTAACGATTGAACCGATCTTAACAAAACTCGGTATTTGAATTAGCATTAATTCTCCCAAGATTATAAGCTATATTAAAATTTTTAGGTTCAGACGGGAGTAGGGGTTATAATGGAGGCCTGAAATAAAAATTCATCATATTTCATCTTCTACTTATTTTTCGGCAATCGTGCACATAACAAGAGCTGTTTACTTTTTATTATATTATATTTTATTATATAATTAGATAACTTTTGTTTTATAATTTTTTTTTTGTAAAATAAGGTACGTAGCAAGTAATTTGTGTAGAAATATTGATATGCTCAACAATTCATTCCAATATGAACTACCCGGTACCTCACCTGGATTAGTTAATTCAAATCCATGTTAGAATTTTAACCTTAATAATTCAAAACTATGTTATTTTTTAACGCCAGTAACAGTTTGCACAAAATAAAGTATACTGCCCCTCTCCCTTCTCTTATCCCAAACATTAATTCATGAGAAACGCCGGTTTTCTCTAAGTGTATTTAATACATTATTTAATTAGAACGTGAAAAATATTTGAACAAACAATTTTCGTATTGTGAAGATAATGTAATCTGATTTGTTAATATAATTTAATGTTTTACAGAATTGATATCCTAAAGGAGTTGGCAGCACTGAGGCTAGGGAGGTGTCAAGCTACATCCTTTGTCCTATCAGTTCTGCCGCTTCCCTGCCGACCTCATATTGGTCTATGTTTACATGATAATTGGTGCTTACACTTTTAGCAATGTAGTGTTATTCTTAGGAATGTAAATTTGTTTAATAATCATAAATAAATAATTTAAAAAGATGAACGCTGGGGATGTGCACCCAGATATTTGTGGTATTTATTAACTCTGCTCCGTTAATGTATGATATACTTTACTAAATACCAATATAAATATACAGATTACAATCGAGACTTACAAAAGAGTATTTTTAATAGCGATTATGACTTACCTAAAACAGATGTCACCATTAAGCTTTGTTGGCACTTGCCAAAAAAATACCATCTTCATTCAAGCTCAAATGAATTCCCGGGCGAAGCCGGGTACCTTAGCTAGTATATATATATATATATATATATATATATATATATATATATATATATATATATATGTCTGTTACCGCTCTAGCGGTCACAATTATTGTTTAATCGTTACGAAACTCGATATTTAGTCGTTTTATGCAAAAAGAAAGATCAAGTTCGTTAACGGCTGAAATCGGGCCAGGGGGAGAGAGGGTTTAGAGGGGAGGATTTTCGAAAATTCGAAATATCTCCGTTACTATATGTGGGATCCAAAAATTGTGTAAAACCAATCTTATTGCAAATTAACGTACTATAACTATTCTTACATACATTTATTCTCTAGCTTGGATATTAACCAAGATATTTTCATTTTTCAAATTTCAATCTTCAGTAAACCCCCACTTCTACTCATGTTACATAAACAATACTCTATTATATAATAAACCACATTATTTGAAGCTTAAATATCAAATATTGTAGTCAAGAGACCTTTATTATACGAGATACACGCAAATATGTTCTGGTGACCCCTCCCCCCTTCTTAAGGTCTTCGGTTACTAAAATTTGAATGATTGAGATAACAATTATTCTGACTCATTATAAATTACAGTACTAGATATAGTAAATAGTTCTCAATAAAATTAATATGTTATATTCTGATATATTTCAGTAATTGTTTTAGCAGATTTCCCTTAGGGGAAATCAGCTATTGAGGTTGTACTCATGACGGAATTTTCGAAATTTTTCTTCAAATGTCCATCGATCCTACCTAGTAGATGACGAAAATGAGGTCCGTTCAAAACTGTATATATATATCTATATATATATCTATCTATCTATCTATCTATCTATCTATATATTTGTCTGTTACCGCTCTAGCGGTCGCAATTTTTGTTTGATTGTTACCAAACTCGATATTTAGTCGTTTTATGTAAAAAGAAAGATCAAGTTCGTTAACGGCTGAAATCGGACCACGTAGAGGGGGGGTTTAGAGGGGAGGATTTCCGAAAAATCGAAATATCTACGTTACTATTCGTCGGATCGAAAAATTGTACAGAATCAATTTTATTGCAAATTAAATTTACTATAAATATTGTTCTATACATTTATTCTGTATCTTGAATATTAACCGAGATATTTGCATTTGTATTCTGCGTGTGGTACCAGTAGGCTATGTTCGGACTTTCCGCCGAGAGCTCTGGCGGCCTTTTCCATAACTATCCGTCCCTCGTGAATAGGTTTAGAGGTTAGGTTAACTGTGTTTCGGGGCTAGAAACTACTGGGTTATTACGCCCTAAATAATGTTTTAGGTTTAGAGGTTTCTTTCTATTACAGTTGTTATTAGGCAGATTTCTCTATTGTAAAACTTCACGTGGGAAATCTGCTTAGTTTACGCAGCCCCTGCGTGACGGACTTTTTTCTTTCCGGTGTGAGGCTGGCAGATCTGTTTGTTTACATTCCAAACGCTTCCTGTCGGCAGGTTATTGAAATTGACTGAATCATTTCTTATTTCCGTTTGTATTTATTCACTTAATATTCACGGAGGTGTTGTGTTACCAGTATGTAGATTTATCTATTACTAAACTTCACGAGGGAAATCTGCTTAGTTTACACAGCCCCAGCGTGACGGACTTTTTAAGTTTTACCTTGGATGTTTAAATATTTATATATCTGTTTTTAATTTTTTAATACGTTGACTTTATCTTTTAATTGGCTTATATTATCTATTTATATTACACGTTTTTACATAAATGTGTTTTTTGTGTCACAGAGCACTGAAGATGGGGCGGCGGTTCGCCCCGAGAGTACTGATTTTAATAAAAGAAGTGTTAAGAGTGGAGATGAGTTGACAGACCTTCTTATCCTTCCGTTGATGATGGACCTCCACCAGCCAGCCCAAATCCCGAGTACAAATATTCGTCATAAAAATCGCTCAAAAAATTATTTGTAATCAGGCACATGAGCCTCTTTTAGGTTTAAACAGGTTTCTCATCATTTATAAAGCATGTAATCCTTTAATAAATCCATTAATAATAACAAAGTATGTCAATAAACAAATAGAGTACAACATGAAGACATTTCAAGACAAACAAAACTTCTCATCTTAGATGCATGTCAAACCAACCGGACTAACACCAGTTATGACTCACAACAAACTATGAACTATTAAGAACACTATTTGCGTGTAGCCATCAAGCTTCAGAAACTATACGTGAGAAGTAGTTCTCTCTAGACTTAGAATCAGTCACGCCAAAATAACACATTCATATTTGATGCCAAAAACCAGCCAGATCCATTTGCTTTAGTTGAAACATTGACTTCACGATAAAACATTTATTGACAGAATGCTGAAAACGATCAGCACTTCCGCTACGACTTACTAAAACTATTGACAGTAGGAAGTCAATAACAAAAATATTTTCATTAAAAATACAAATGATGTCTGTGGTGAACAACTAAATTTCAAATTATATGCACTGACACAGGCATGTATGTGTGTGCGTATACACTTATACAGGGTGTCCCAACTTCCCTTGCCACCCCCTTAAAATCTGCAATTGTATAAATAAAAGGCTGAGACTTGGTGTGCAATAATTGTGACCCTGAAGAATCCTTTCAGTTCATATTCAACCTCGTAATCCTCTCCAGTATTTCTCAATCGACCATAACTTTAGAATTTCCAATGGAATGCCATTCTTTTTATGACGGATTCTTGTAGAAAATCAAATTATAAAACGATTTTATAACGGTGAATTTTTCGATTTGACACATCCTTTAGCCGTAAAGTGCACAAATCTTTATTTGAGATTCGCCACATTTTATTGAAGAATGCTGCCACATAAAAGTTGTTGACAACAAAATTATCTTTAAAACAAGTCTATTGGAAAAGGGATGGATTCTTACCCCCCCCCCCAAAAAAAATGTTTACCTCAAAAAATACCAACATAACAAAAAATGTTCATAGAATTAATTTATTTTAAACTAATTACGTAGTAATTATTTGTACAAAGAATAATATTTCCCACCTGAATAGCTTCATGTAAAAAAAAAAAAAAAAACAGAAACCAGTTCTTTCTTTGCACTACAATACTTACAGAAAGTAGTTGACAAATGTTCAAAAATGCGTCCCTCAAAATATGGTATCTGAAATCCATCTCGGCACTGTGTATTTCTGCAACTGAAATTGAATTTAATTCAAATCTGACTTTATTTTTCATGTCGTCAATATTCTGTGATCTGTTCTGGTAGACGATGCTTCGACCCACCTCCATAGAAAATAATACATTTCTGTCAGATCGGGTGACCTGGGTGGCCACTTTGTGTGTATGACGGGTACTGCGTTGGGGAAAGATTTCTCTTATTGTTGATTGAGTAGCGATTGAGAAGTAGGAAGAAGATCCATCAAGCTGCAGCTACATTTCATTTCTTTGTACCAGGTCTTCTATTTAATTAAAAACTCTCCATTTAAGAATCGGTTGACGACTGTACCATTTAATGTTTCATTTAAATGTATTATGTTCTGGCTCTACGCCAATAATACTGGCTGAAGCAATCAATATTGACCAGGGCGATAGGGATCATCTAATGCAAATAGAAGAAGCAAAGAATCACGTACTTGCTGGACTAGACAGAAGATGTCAGACCACAACTAAAGACCAAATGACCAAGAGGTTCTTCCCAAGCGTGGCTGCTAGACTTGCTTGCAACTGGCTGGCCCCTGACTATTGGTCCGGTTAAAAGTTAAGTGGACACAGCAACTTTGCCAGTTATTTGTACAAATATAAAAGGAGAAACACACCAATATATGTTCCAGCGGAGAGAACGATGAAACAGCAATGCATGTTCTCAACAGCTGTCCAAAATATGATTCCAAAGAATTCAGATGATGCGAGCAGTATATAATTAAACACTCGAACCTGCGGATATGGTTAGCTCTGAGGAAAACGCGAATGCATTTTAAACATTCATACTGCAATAGAAGAACATGCGCCAACAAAGTGGAAAAGTGAATAAAGTCGAATTAAGGTAACCCTAACCCCCAAGCGACGAGAAAGTGGCAATGACACAAATAGTCTCGTACTTCGTATCGAAGTATTGCATAGAATCAATATTAGCGCTAATTTAATTTTTAATAAATGTTGTTATTGTTTCCTATATTTTCAATATTAACCGAAATATTGGCAATTTGTAGATTTTAGCCTTCAGGAAACATCCACTTTTAGTCATCCCTCTTTAAAAATAAGAGATTATATCATGAAACCTTTTATTCCAAGCATAACACCAAATATTGTTTTCAACGGACTTTTATTATGTGAGATACATGCAAATAGTTAGTGTGATGACGTCATCAATTAAAATTTGACTGACCACCCAGTTCTACTCATTCGATTTTTACTTAGCAAACAGAGGTTAGTTGAGATTAGTCGTGTATCATACCACCACGTGGGATATCTGCTTAGTTTTCGAAGTACCTGCGTGACGGACTCTTTCGTCATCTTAGGTAGAATCGATGGATATTTGTAGAACTTTATGGAATACCACGTCATAAGTGCAACCTCACTTGCTGATCACCTGAAGGGACAACTGCTAGAACCATTGTGTATGATACTTAGTTCAGTGAAATTTGTTACATTTTTTGCGAAAACTGCTTTTCAAAAAAGCTTACATAAATATCTACAAACCTAGAAAAAATGAATATTGTTCTTGCTTTTAGCTAAGGGAGTGTGTTTAACACATACTTACATGCAGAATTATCTACTATTCCTAATTTTATTGTTCTAATTTCGTTATTATTTATAAATTTGTTGAATTAAGGTGAACAGGATAAGGAAACCATAAAACAGTTATTGTTTGTACTATGGGGGTTATATATTGTATGCTAAGTTTGTATTTTATGTTCAAAAGGGTTCAATTAAATTGATTATTATTTACCTAAAACGAGGTAAAAGTGCGCATTCTATTATAAAAAATAAGAACTCACAAAATTCGTCAGCTGAGAAGTGTTCTCTCCAGTAGTCCCCAGGTGGACCATTGGTCATGAGGAACCTGTACCTCAAAGCTAACCCCTGGAATAAACATGACAAAAACTATTACTAGTTGACTTTCCTTTGGACCTTAGCTTATTTACATTAATATCGATAGACAAATATAAAATAAAATAAATAAATCCTGAAATTTTAATTCACCTCAAAATACATCAAGAAACACAGCTTACAGATGGGCGTTCATGTATTTTGAGGTGCAATTAAAATTTCAGGATTTACTTATTTTATTTTATTTTTGTGGAACACACTTCATTCATTTATAATAAATAATGGGGCGGGGGAGGGGGTTAGAGGTAGTGGTTAGCGTTTCCCGTATCAGAACAAATTCCATATTTCTTTTATGATTCGATTACAGTGGTATCTTTATCAATTATAACAAAAATGAGAGTGTGAAACCGTGCAAACCAGAAGATAATTAACTGTAATAAAAAATAAAATAATAGACTAAATTTAAAAAATTGACTCATTGCTTACTTTGGTGGAGTTGCAGTTGCTGACAGCAAGAAACCACCATCTCTCCCTGGAGCTGTGGAACCTTCTACCTTGATGACACTGTATAACCTTAGTTTTGTTGCGGTTGATGAGAACTTCTCTACACCCACTCGAAAAGTCAGACTCATAAAGAGTAATAATCTGGTTCCTCGGTCTACTCAAAACGGCCTCTCGTTGCTCGCAGCTCTGAAATAGTTAACATTTTACTCGTAACCTGACATAAGGAAGGAAAGTATATAAGGGATATACAGCATCCTCGTTAGAGATATACTGGCTAAGGTACCCGGCTTCACCCGGGAAATCACTGAATGATGATTTTATTTTCTTTGGCAAAGCTTTACTTTATACAATATACGGTACAATATTTTTACATTTCCCCGTCTCATTGTTTAGGGTTTACATATACCCGAGTACCCGGCGTTGCCAATATAATAAATCTATTGGTTATGTAAGGCTTTATTATCTACAATATTTTTATAATACCCGTCTCCAGTCAATATAGCTTTTTTTATAACATACTGGGGCATATAATTCATAATCATAGAAAGTATTCTGTATTCCGAACTATGTATGAATAAATGTTCCTTTCCCTAAAAGCGGATACGTAGCTATTTTATATACGTGATAATCACTATTAAAAGCAAAGTATTGACTAACGAATGGCAAAAACTAAAACAGGACATTGAACGACAAAAAGGCAAATTTACAATTGAAGAAGAGAAGCTTTTTTTAAAAATATATTAATGCGCTTAAAATATTTTCAGAACATGCTTTTGATACAATTAATAAGTTGAATACTTATTACAGCTGATAAAAACAACTGTACTTAAAGATATCTCTGGAATATGCTGGATGGTAGAGGAACAAATGTTTAAGTTTTAGAAGGCCAAGTCCTCTACTGGTTTTTAATAATATGCAGAGTGCACTTTCGGAGTCAACGCTCCATCCTCAGTGCTTGCTGATTAAAGCTGAGTTGCCTGGACCACGACTGCCGGGCGACTCTCGCGACCGGGGGAGTCGCCCGGCAGTCGTGGTCCAGGTAACGCAGCTTTAATCAGCAGGCACTGAGGATGGAGCGTTGACTCCGAAAGTGCACTCTGCATATTATTAAAAACCAGTAGAGGACTTGGCCTTCTAAAAAACTTATACTTGTACTTAAAGAATTTATGAGTAATCAATAATTCTTATTTTAAGGCTTATAATTTACTCTTTATATGTTTTTTTTAATTTAACGTTATTGTTGTTATTCGTTTATATATTAATTGTACTCTTGTACTAATTTATATATAACTAGCTAAGATACCTGGCTTCACCCGAGAGTTCATTTGAGGCTGAATGAAGATGGTATTTTTTTGGCAAGGCTTTACTTTCCACAATATTTTGACATTTCCCCGTCACAGTGTTTAGGGTTTATACCTGTCGTTGCTGTAGATTTTTTAATAATAAAATTATTTGTTCTTTAAGACTTCACTGCCCTCAATATTTTTTTTATATTTCCTGTCTCCTGTGCATGTAGTTTTAGCAGATTTCCCTTAAGGGAAATCAGCTATTGAGGTCGTACTCATGACGCGAGTTTTGAAAAATTTCCTCAAATGTCCATCGATCCTACCCAGGAGATGACGAAAATGAGGTCCGTTCAAAATTATATATATATATATATATTTGTCTGTTAACGCTCTAGCGGTCGCAATTTTTGTTTAATCGTTACCAAACTTCATATTTAAGCGTTTTACGTAAAAAGAGAGATCAAGTTCGTTAATGGCTGAAATCGGACCAGTGGTAAGGGGGGTTTAGAGGGGGGGATTTTTGAAAATTCAAAATATCTCCGTTACTATACGTCGGATCGAAAAATATTATAGAATCAATCTTATTGCAAATTAAATTTGCTATAAATATTGTTATATACATTTATTCTCTATCTTGAATATTAACCGAGATATTTGCATTTGTATTCTGCATGTGCTCGGCAGCAGTGGCTATGTTCGGACTTTCCGCCGTGAGCTCTGGCGGCCGTTTTTGTAATTATTCGTCCCTCTCGTGAATAGGTTTAGAGGTTACTTACTACTACAGCTGTTATTAGGCAGATTTCTCTATTGTAAAACTTCACGTGGGAAATCTGCTTAGTTTACGCAGCCCCTGCGTGACGGACTTTTTTATAACGTAATGGACCATATAATTCATGATCGTAGAAAGTATTCTGTATACCAAGCCATGTATGAATAAAAGTTCCTTTCCCTTGATGCGGTACAAAGCTTAATGGTACAGCTGTTTTAGGTACGTCATATATATATATATATATATATATATATATATATAAAACTTTCCAAAATTTCACGATAATTCTTCGTTTCACATGCCATAGACAGGAATCAACCATTTAGAGTGATTTTAGCAGATTTCGATTAGCAGATGACGAAAATGAGGTCCGTTCAAAATTATATATATATATATATATATATATATATATATATATATATATATATATATATATATATATATATATATTTGTCTGTTAACGCTCTAGCGGTCGCAATTTTTGTTTGATCTTTACCAAACTCGGAATTTAATCGTTTTATGTAAAAAGGAAGATCAAGTTCGTTAATGGCTGAAATCGGACTAGTGGGAGGGGAGGGGGGTTTAGAGGAGGGGATTTTTGAAAATTCAAAATATCTCCGTTAATATGGGTTGGATCGAAAAATTGTATAGAATAAATCTTATTGCAAATTAAATTTACTATAAATGTTTTTCTATACATGTATTCTGTATCTTGAATATTAACCGAGATATTTGCATTTGTATTCTGCGTGTGGTCACCAGTAGGCTATTTTCGGACTTTTCGCCGAGAGCTCTGGCGGTTGTTTCTATAACTATTCGTCCCTCGTGAATAGGTTTAGAGGTTAGGTTAACCGTTTTTTGGGGCTAGAAACTACTGGGTTATTATGCCCTAAATAATGTTTTAGGTTTAGAGGTTTCTTACTACTACAGTTGTTATTAGGCAGATTTCTCTATTGTAAAACGTCTCGTGGGAAATCTGCTTAGTTTACGCAGCCCCTGCGTGACGGACTTTTCTTATATACACTTTTTTCGTATAAAAGAGATATATGGAAAAACTATAGTGCGGGTCTACAATTTTATTGGGTACAAACGATGGACCCGAACTTAACAATACTAGGTATTAGGGTTACCTAATAACCCCTCCATGAGTATAAGCTTTGATGTCTTTCTGTACGATCAAAAAAAATGCTACCTAACATTTTAAAATAAACTAAATATTGAGTGGCACAACATTTTATAAATTCTTTTAATTGTTACTTCTATTCTTTAATGAATTCAATCTAGAATATTTATTGAGCAAATGTTTCAACATTTCAGATTCGATGTAAAGACCTTGCAGAATGGGTTTCTTTATACTAGCCTCGTAAATAATTTAATCGTTAAAAGCATAGCTATCGATCAAATAGTTTTTTTTTTCAATTTTACTTAAGTATATTGTAGAAATAAATGTAAATCAATAAACATTCAATAAACGGATAAATTAATTAAAAAATTGGAGCAAAAATAATGGGCACTTTTAAAAAGATGAAGGGCGAATTAATAATAGTATTATAAAAAAGGTTTATAGTACCCAATTGAATATTCTATAAAAACTGCATGTGCATATTAAATATCTTTTATTATGGTAATGCCTTACTACTGTACTCAGACCTAATAAAGGATGCTTTTAGAATTGTCTTCCTTCTCTAACTAGTGTTAATTATTATAGTTAGAACTAATTATTAATAAATTAAAATACTGATTACTGTTGCTGTTATTTATTAACGTCCACTTCATACTAATGGGGTAATAAGGACGGGTTATCTACAGGTTACCACCATTTTCTAGCCATTTAGTGAGTTCATCTCTAAATAAATTCTTATTGTCTACATGGGAATCGAACCCATGACTCTTTTATTTAAGTTTACCAAGTTTATAAAGACCATAACTACTTAGTAAATAATGAAAGTACTGTCTTTATGTCTATATAAATATAATTCTAAGGTTTGCCTGGTTTAAATTCGATTTAAATTCGGTGGAGATAACTTTTTTCACGTTTAAGATCATCCTAAGATCAATGACATCAAAATTTAAAATCTTGTCTCTCTGCTGTCCTCCCGTTTGCTACTCAATCACTCAAAAAGTCCGTCACGCAGGGGCTGCGTAAACTAAGCAGATTTCCCACGTGAAGTTTTACAATAGAGAAATCTGCCTAATAACAACATTAGTAGTAAGGAATCTCTAAACCTATTCACGAGGGACGAACAGTTACGGAAACGGCTGCCCTAGCTCTTGTCGGAAAGTCCCGAACATAGACGACTCCTGCCGACCACACACACAATACAAATACAAATATCTCGGTTAATATTCAAGATACAGAATAAATGTATAGAACAATATTTATAGTAAATTTAATTTGCAATAAGATTGGGTTTTATATACTTTTTCGATCCAATTTATGGTAACAGAGATACTTCGAATTTTCGAAAATCCCCCCTCTAAACCCCCCCCCCTCCCACTGGTCCGATTTCGGCCATTAATGAACTTGATCTGACTTTTTGCATAAAACGCTTAAATATCGAGTTTCGTAACGATCAAACAAAAATTGCGACCGCTAGAGCGTTAACAGACAAATATATATATATATATATATATATATATATATATATATATATATATATATATACAGTTTTGAACGGACCTCATTTTCGTCATCTACTAGGTAGGATCGATGGACATTTGAAGAAAAATTTCGAAAATTCCGTCATGAGTACAACCTCAATAGCTGATTTCCCTTCAGGGAAATCTGCCAAAACGGCTCGGAGGATTTATATGGACTTCTGTGGAATATGGGAGCCAACTATCCCAAGTTACAACATACGCTACATAAGAATTCGAATTAGCAGATTTCCCTTTTAACAGATTTCCCTTAAGGGAAATCAGCTATTGAGGTTGTACTCATGGCGGAATTTTCGAAATTTTTCTTCAAATGTCCATCGATCCTACGAAAATGAGGTCCGTTCAAAACTGTATATATATATATTTTGTCGGTCGCAATTTTTGTTTGATCGTTACCAAACTCGATATTTAGTCGTTTTATGTAAAAAGAAAGATTACGAAAGAAGTTCGTTAACGGCTGAAATCGGACCAGAGGTAGGGGGGGGTTTAGAGGGGAGGATTTTCGAAAATTCGAAATATCTCCATTACTATATGTCGGATCGAAAAATTGTACTGAGTCAACCTTATTGCAAATTAAATTTACTATAAATATTGTTATATACATTTATTCTCTATCTTGAATATTAACCGAGATATTAGTATTTTTATTAAATCTGGGCGGCTAACGGACGACTGACTTTCCCGCCAAAAGCTAGTTCGGCCGTTTCCTTAACTGTACGGCTCTCGTGAAATTTCTCTATTGTAACACGTGGGAAATCTGCTTAGTTTACGCAGCCCCTGCGTGACGGACATTTTTAACTAGGGAGGATTACTTCAACGTGAAATCACACATTCCTCCATATTTACATTATAATATTGGTTTTATCAAGAAATCTTTAAGAACAAATTTTGTTTAAAATAAAAATTACGGTCCTGCAACAATACTTATATTCAAGAATTCCGGACGTCCAGCAGACTTCGTGCTTCATGAAATTGCTTCAATAGAACTGAGAAATGTTTTGTGCATGCATTAAGGGAATCAATATTGTTAAATGCACAATTTCATACTTTACCAGCATTCCCAGGAGTTGGGGACTACTTCGGCGTCAAAACACATATCCAATATCTTCGTTAATATTGGTTTTAACGAAAAAAGTGCAAAGGACAAATTGTGTTTAGAAATGTTTTCGGCATTAAAACATTGTATAAATTACTGAATTTTAATAATTTTGACTTTCCCCATCGGGGTACCAAGAAGATTTTATGTACTTCAATCAAGGATATGAATGTTGTCAAGGAGGGTTATATTTTACTTTACTGATACAGACAAGAGTGTGGGTTTACTCGGAAATCAAAACTTATTTTCGTTAATATCTTAGTTAATATTGCTTTTATCAGAAAAAAGTCCGTCACGCAGGGGCTGCGTAAACTAAGCAGATTTCCCTCGTGAAGCTTAGTAATAGATAAATATACATACTGCTAACACAACACCGTGAATAAATACAAACGGAAATAAGAAATGTTTCATCCAATTTCAATAGCCTGCCGACAGGAAGCGTTAGGTTAGAAATGTAAACAAACGGGTCCCGCCTCACACCGGAAAGAAAAACTATTACTGAAATATATCAGAATATAACACATTAATTTTATTGAGAACTATTTACTATATCTAGTACTGTAATTAATAATGAGTCAGAATAATTGTTATCTCAATCAATAAAATTTTAGTAGTAGAAAACTTTAAGATGGGGGGGGGGGGAGTCACCAGTGCATATTTGCATGTATCTCGTATAATAAAGGTCTCTTGAATACAATTTTTGGTATTTAAACTTCCAATAATGTGATTTATTATGTATCAGAGTATTGTTTACGTAACATGAGTAGAAGTGGCGGTTTGGTGAAAACTGAAAAATGCAAATATCTCGGTTAATATTCAAGATTGAGAATAAATGTATATAACAATATTTATAGTAAATTTAATTTGTAATAAGATTGATTCTGTATAATTTTTCGATCCGACGTATAGTAACGGAGATATTACGAATTTTCGAAATTTTTCTTCAAATGTCCATCGATCCTACGAAAATGAGGTCCGTTCAAAACTGTATATATATATATATATATTTTGTCGGTCGCAATTTTTGTTTGATCGTTACCAAACTCGATATTTAGTCGTTTTATGTAAAAAGAAAGATTACGAAAGAAGTTCGTTAACGGCTGAAATCGGACCAGAGGTAGGGGGGGGGGTTTAGAGGGGAGGATTTTCGAAAATTCGAAATATCTCCATTACTATATGTCGGATCGAAAAATTTTACTGAGTCAACCTTATTGCAAATTAAATTTACTATAAATATTGTTATATACATTTATTCTCTATCTTGAATATTAACCGAGATATTAGTATTTTTATTAAATCTGGGCGGCTAACGGACGACTGACTTTCCCGCCAAAAGCTAGTTCAGAATATAACACATTAATTTTATTGAGAACTATTTACTATATCTAGTACTGTAATTAATAATGAGTCAGAATAATTGTTATCTCAATCAATAAAATTTTAGTAGTAGAAAACTTTAAGATGGGGGGGGGGGGGATTCACCAGTGCATATTTGCATGTATCTCGTATAATAAAGGTCTCTTGAATACAATTTTTGGTATTTAAACTTCCAATAATGTGATTTATTATGTATCAGAGTATTGTTTACGTAACATGAGTAGAAGTGGCGGTTTGGTGAAAACTGAAAAATGCAAATATCTCGGTTAATATTCAAGATTGAGAATAAATGTATATAACAATATTTATAGTAAATTTAATTTGTAATAAGATTGATTCTGTATAATTTTTCGATCCGACGTATAGTAACGGAGATATTACGAATTTTCGAAAATCCTCCCCTCTAAACCCCCCCTCCCACTGGTCCGATTTCAGCCGTTAACGAACTTGATCTTTCTTTTTACATAAAACGCTTAAATATGAAGTTTGGTAAGGATTAAACAAAAATTGCGACCGCTAGAGCGGTAACAGACAAATATATATATATATATATATATATATATATATATATATATATATATATATATATATAGATAGATATATATATACAGTTTTGAACGGACCTCATTTTCGTCATCTACTAGGTAGGATCGATGGACATTTGAAGAAAAATGTCGAAAATTCCGTCATGAGTACAACCTCAATAGCTGATTTCCCTTAAGGGAAATCTGCTAAAATGTACTGAACCCATAGTGTTGTATTTTCAAAGCATAAAACGTGGTTTTAATTTTTGATTTTAAAATTACTGAATTTCTGTCGCTAAATAGAAATTCACTTTTGTTCATGAGAATGGTTCAGTTGGTTTGTACATATACGTTTTAATGGAATGAATGTTGTCAGCATGTTAAATTGTATTCTTTATTTCTACTGACAGGAGGAGAGGAGGCGGGGGTTACTTGGAAGTAAATACTTATGTTCATTGATATTGATTTTGTAGAAAAAGTGAAAATAATAAACAGCATTTATCACATATTTTTCGTTTTTAAAAGATATTTTGTATTTTGAAATTCATATTATTACTTCCACTTTTCAGCAGCCACAATGTGGATATTTATTTAACAGGCAATTTAAATATAAATTTGTTGATATTCGTCCATTTGACATTTCTTACACTACGAGTATATCAAGGGAATCTGTACAGAAAGGATATTATGTGAAGGATTTGAAGGGATTAGTCAGCGTTTACTTTAATCTAATAATTATATTTCACCGGAAATCATATTTCTTTAATACAGCCTGGTTACACCATGCTTCCGGTCTCCAATTAACACTTTTCTAATATTACAACAGAATTCCTTACTGGAGAGGAGGGAGCTGCATTGGTGTGCCAGAGGGAGTTGAGTATGCAAAACATGAGGACCCAATTCTGTAAATAGTTTTGAACTCAGAAAAGCTTGCAGATTATGATTCTGAATGTTGGCAGGAGGTTTTTTAATCAATTTACTTTTTAATCCCCCCCCACTTAGATATCACAAACGCATTGGAACCATTTTAATGATTGTTTTAATGACAATATCCAATTGTTTCTTATGATTAATGATATTTATAGTTAATGAATAGAAAAACAAATAAAAAAGTTAACAATAAAACCAAGATTTGATGATCAAAAAATTAATTAACAGGAAAAAACAAATTTTAACATAATTCATCAAAAAAACAAAAATAAAAATTATCAATCTTTTTTTTTTAAAGTCATTATTAATACAATAGCACAACGAAACACAATTTAGTTGTAATTTTTTACAAGAACTGGCATTTGATTGTTTGGTCTGAATTAACAATTTTCCAGTTGCCTTGGGCATCATTTACCATCTTCTTTTTCATAGCCTAATAAGGTCTAATCAATAGGCTGTCATACATATGTATGTACAGAACCTGTTAAAAAATATGAATGTAGAGCATCTCGTGTACCAATTACTTTTAATAAATTTAATCCGAAACCGATATTTTGAGAAATTAATTTATACTGTTCATCAGCATTTTTTTTTTTTTTTTTGAGAAAAGATAGGTGTAAATGGTTTCTGAAACTGTGAATTGCTCCTCACGTAGGTATGATTATCCTAAATGCCGTAGAGCTTTTTGTACAAAGTCCAACGATTGATCGAAATGATCATTCGGGCCAACAACTTCAATCATCTTCATATTTTGATAAGCATATTATATTTCGAAAATTAAGCTTTAAAACTAAAGATCAATAAGGGCTGAAAACGGTCGAGCAGGAGGGGGGGGGGAGGAGTAAGCGAACTATTTCGCGATATATAGTTATTATGAGTTGGGCAGAAACATTGTATAGAACCAATATTGATGTAAATTTAATATTCTACAATTTATATATATATATATATATATATATGTATATATATAATACCATACCCTATATTTAACCTTTTCTTAAAATTTTGATTTATGTGTGTAATCGGTCCAGGAAGCGGGGGGAATTGGAAAGTTCAAAATATTTCAGTTATTATGAGTGTATAGCGCGAGTTAATGAGAAAGGTACGAAGTCGGTTTAAACAGATTTATTGCGTACAGAACATGACGGAATGAAAACATGAACAAGGTTAAAGCAAAGAGTAAACAAAGTTAATAATTAAAAACATATGGTTTTAGAAAAACATTAATAAATAAATAATGTAGGCAGGCGGTGAGGACGGCCATAAATGAGATGGAAAAATGTAAAAGAATCATTTTTGTTAAGCAATTAATGTTCTACAAATTTTCGGAACTCGAATATTGAGCGACTAATTTCTTGGTTTCATCTTTCAGTAAACCGCCATTCCCTCTTCTGCTCAACTGATTTTTACTTTGAGTCACTGAGCCACTAAACATTTCGTCTCCAGTTTACAAGTTAATTTTTGTTAAGATAGGGTTCTCAATATGAGCAAAATAAAGAATAGATGGTGTGATCAGATCCCCAATGTGTCATTCCAGTACATGAGAAATCCACTTAGTTTAATATGCCCCTACTTAATTGACTTCAGAATAACAGTAACAATAAATCAATAGGTATGTATTGACGTTAACAAGTAACACCTGTCATTTATTTTAAGCTACTTAATATTAATGAATAGCTGACCTTGTTCGATTTGTAAACTGCCGGCCACTGCTTTTCATCATCGTAGTAGAGAAGAAGGTTAACGGGAGCGTATGTCTGCAACATGGACCAAAGACGCTTTAACAAGTAATTTCGAATCTATTACATATATAGCAATAGTTTTCTTATATTCATTCTTTTTTAAATAATTGTTTTGTTATTATGTGTAAATTTTGAAACATTTTTTTTTTTTAACACAATGTATGAAAGTGGACATACCTTGTCATACTGTATGCTATACTCGAACTGGCCATCGTCTGAGAGAAAACAGAACCGGGTGATGAATGTCCATTTCTAAAACAAAAAGTCAACATAGCAATGTAATGAGTACTGTAATCATTTATTGTTACACACGTAATGCCCAGGCTACATACAGCCTTACACCATGGGAGAGGATACGGGGCTCTTCTGAATCGTATGATTCTCAACACGAGCCAGTTCAGCTACAAGAGTTAGCTCGTTCATTCAGCAAGAAAGTTCTAATTCAACGATGATTTAATTCAGAAGGACTTGATACCTGAAGAATATTCCTTCTGGAGTATGAAATTGGAAATAGAGAGGAATTTCGGCCGAGGTTTTTCATTTGATAAGATTAAATGAATGCCAGAAATCATGCAGGAGAATAGAGGGAATCTATCAGTCCCTATTTTATTATTAAACAAAGTGATAGGTACTTGGAAATTATTACAAAACTGGACTTCGCTTTAAACTAAACATATCCCAAGTGATAGAATGACACGCTGGTCATTTTACTCCCCAGAGCGCAGATTCCGCGGAAATGCTCATCAAACTTTAGTTAATCAATAAAAGCACAGTTCCATTTGTTCAATTGCTTTTATTTTAGCTATTGATGTTTACGGGTCCGCCGGCCCAAGGGCAGTTGCGCCCTTTCTTAAGTCAAAGGCAGGTAGCTCGCTTTCTGTGGTCCAAGTCCGGCTCTGGCTGTATACGAGATGATTTGTGATACAAGTTACCTTACGTAAAAACTGCTTGAATAGAATTAAAAGCTGGAGACAATAGCTGATTTGCCTTAAGGGAAGTCTGCCAATATAAAAATAACTAGGGTAGTATTCGAGTTAGAGAAAAATGTGTATAATAATAATTGTAGTACATAAAGTACATTTGTAGTAATAACATTTTTCTATATGACGGATAAAAATTATTTATTAACGTCCACTTTTTGCGACTAAGGCTAATTGGGAGGGGTTATCTACAGGTTACCACCCTTTCTCTTCAGGGTAGGACTAAGGAATTTATTTAATGAATTCCGTGACTAAATAAATTCCTACTGCCCAGGCGGGGATTGAACTCGCCACAGTAGGTTTACTATGTGAGATTAAAGTCAACGCTTTAACTCACATGGCTAATCCGACGCATAATACCGGAAGTATACATGACATTGTATATACCTCCTTCTTTACACTAAAACCCCACTCCTCATTAGCTTTTCGTTCTACGTGAAACGTGTAATATATAGTATGGTATCGATCAAATAAAAATGGATGCTAGAGCACCGAATGTTGGTCTATGATGTACTTCACATAGTAAAGGTACGATTAAAAACAATGGGTAGCATTTTAACTTAGAATAAGACGTTTCGCCGATATATTGTCTTGCAGTTACCGAGGTCCCCCATATTCCCTAACCAACCCTAACCGTAAGCTGATCAGGACTAGGGTTGTAAATAACGCTAAAAACAAGACCCAGAACAAGAATAACTCATTAATAATCGAGTTTCTGAACAATTTTATAGGGCAACAATTATAGCTCATTACCTTCTTTAAATGATAGATGGACATTTTGAAGTAATTATTCGAAAATCCTGTCTTGATTATAACCCCAATAGCTTAACGTACATTCTTCTATTCACATTACTATTATTACTTTTTAAAAACAATGTATATTATTATTTGTTGTGAAACAGTGAGGCATTTAATTTGTTTTTATATTAATGAGTCGTCGATTAAAATCATATAATTATTGACAACATTGTGCCTACTGCAGGTCCCAATCAGTCAAATAGGCAACCAAAAACAGAGTCTTTGAACATCCGACAAACGGGTAAGCATAACACAGAATGAGAACCCAATGTGTCACCAATTACGAAAAATATAATATTAAAAGAATAATAGTTTAGCCCATCTAATTTAAGTGTGGGGTTTTGAAAAAGACCTCTTCAAATGCCCATTGATTCCACCTAGGAAATGTCGAAAAAGAAAGACTTTAATACCTCAATGTATTACAACAAATTATAACAAAAATATTTGTAAAAAGTAAAGATAATAAACCCCTTGTGAAAAGAAGAATGTACTATTAGCTATTAGGGATTGTACTCAAAACGGGATTTTCAAAAAATTACTTCAAATCTCCGTTGAAAAAGGAGATAAAAATAAAATGTCCAGGATAGATAACGAAAATGTTCGAACGTTTATATACATTAAAATATGCATTTGTTTAATACCGCTCTAGCGGTGTTTGATTGTTGATCGCAGAAGCGATAGAAGAATAGTGCGAGTCTGTTAAAAACAGGTACCAAAAATAATGTAACAACACAGTGGGTATTAGAAGTGAGCCTAAATTTCAGAAAGGTGCTGCTGGACGGTAATGCAAAGATGGGGTACTAAAACATAGCGTGCTACGAGCAGCCCAAGTGCTTCCGGTTCGACTAGCTCGGGCATATAGGGAGAAACCAGGACATCTGTGCATGGTTGGATTGGACTGTGGCGAAAGGAGCTGCCCAAATAGGAACCAACCTCCAAAGTATACTGCATCTCCCTTCAGTATATCAAAGATAGACTTTTGTCAGGCAACAGGAAAGATAGAATATGTACCAAGTAGGGGAGAATTGGTGAATTCCAAGAAACAGTACTAGTTATCTCAGGCTGATAGGAATCAATTTGGGATGCGAGGAAATGACTGCTGAGGAGATATGGCAGGGAAAGATGCAGTTGTCGCATTTCAAGACCTCCAGTAAAAGGAAGCGAAATAGCCGCCAGGAAAGACTAAAGGCAGCTTTAGTGTTTGTGGGTACTCAATGGAAAGTAGTGGACCACTATCACGTCAGGACTAATCTCGTGGCAGCTATGAATTTTATCAGAGCCCAAGGCATATATAATATCTGTTTACTTAACACCTAAAAAAGATATGAGATCCACACTTGCTCAAGCAGGATTTCTCAAAAGAATATTTGACAGTAATTCTTGGAACATGGAATGAGAATCGAGGTCTACCAATCTAAAAGGTGTGATCATGACCGAATTTATTGCAGATACGGACTACAAATAGTAAATGACAGGACTTCCCAAGTCATTTCGCAATGCCCCGGGCTAATCATATATCGATGTAACCTTGATGGCTCCAGACCTAATCCGCAGAGCAACGGCACGTAACACTGTCGCAATCACGCAATGATTAGCTTTCGATTAAACAAAAAGTGCAGGGACGGAGTGAGAAACGCCTCTACCAGATTTGTAATTAAAGAAACCGAGTTGGAAGATGATAAAGAAGAGACAAAAGCACACTTTAAGAGCGCATTCCCGGGCTGGGTATTAGGGTGGGCCGAAAAAAAGTTTTATGTTTTTTTCTTAATGCTATACCGAAAAAAACTTGTCTCTATTATGTGTTATCAAAATGCAACAAAGAAAAAAAATATATACCTAACCCCCAGCTAGCGCAACACACTTGAAATTTCAAAATTTCACTAAAATCACAGGATTTTACAATTTTTTTTAAAACACCCAAACAGCTAGATATTTAACTGCTATAGTGAAAATCATTTATATTAGAGTTATAAAAACACAATGGGTTATTGAAAATATATATTTCTTTTAATTTTAGGTAGCGCAAATGCCTTCAATATAGTTAATTGATCACTTTTCGAGTGCTAACCGGTTATAGTGCAGTGCAGCATCTAATTTTTTAAACCCACTACCCATGTGTTTTTTTAGAAATATAATGTTGATGGAGCAATTACCTGTAGGAAAAAAATAAATAGGCAATTTACATTTTCCAAATGAGTTTATTAATTACAAAATTTATCGTGAAATACAAATTGTCAATTCCCAGACTTCAATATTTTATTGTGCTTCTCTTAGAATAGTCCTTTAAATATTTGTAAGTTTGAAATCTTGTTTGCTGAAAAAACTTGGCATTGAAGCTTTTGATAGCAGCGTTTTTTGTATGAAACCATCTCTGTTCTTGGCACCAACGAGTTTTGAAGAGGCTTCATTACCAATTTCACACTGCGCTCCACCGCTTGCGTGTGACACGGGAATTTATGGATGTCCCATTCTATTGCTGTGTTGGCAGCTGAAATCTTGGCCCACATTTCTTCGTCAGATACTCTTCGCAACAATGGTGGTGGATAAATAGCAGTAGTAGTCCAATCAATAATTTCGTAATATTCTTTTGCCTGGAAGTTGAGTTTTGGGGGTTTAAAAGTTCGAACCATAAGGCTCTTCCTCTTCCATTGAGCTTTCATTTGAACCTATTCTTGGTTTTGTTGCATCCTTAGACCGTGAAGGCTGCGAATGTTAAACTAATGAAATGTTAGACGACATAGCCTGGTTTTTTGTTTCTTTACGTTGCAGTCTTTTGGTAATTTTTTTCGACTCCTCGTCTAAATTTCCAATTTTTCCTTGTCCAAGATTTCTTTGGAAATATATAAACTTAAGTTCAAGCACCGGAATTTTTTTATCTTTTTCACATTGACATGAAATTGATAAAGGGCACTCACAGATCTCTGGGACCTTCTTGCAGTTGCAGGAGTATTCTATTTTACATTTGCATGCAGATACATCAAAGAGTGATAAAGCCTTTTGCTTGAATTCCTCAATTTTTTGTTTGTATTTTTCTTTTTCCTTGTCGCGCTTAAAGGACTTCATTAGATTACGGTAGCTATTGTGGTATGAATTTATTAATTGCACAATTCTGTAGGGAGTCACTGTTGGTATTGATGCTTTGTCAAAGAGGGCTTTTACATTTGGCGCGACAATATTAGATATTTGAGAGAAACAAACAGTCTTGTTACTTTCTAATGCTAGAAGGTACTGCTCGTGGAAACAGCTCCTAAGGACATCTTGGTAAGTTGGAAGCTTACTCACAGGCAATTCCCTCGGGCAGCCAAACAATGGACAATCAAAATCACTGCGAGTTATTTTCTTAGCAGCAGCCATCACGCACGCGAATTTAAACTTAAACTTCACTCAATAAATTATCAACTAAATTTGCACCGTCAACTCACAGCGACTACGCGTCTGCAGACATAAACTTCCGAGTAACAAAGAATAAATGGTAGTGCGTTATGGGTAGGGGTAGTATAAGTGGGGGAAGCCCGGCCCGGCGGCCGACATCTGCTCTTGACTGTATAATGCGTCATTTTCATGTCCTTTGCGCTACCTCAGATTAATAAAATTTTACTTTTCCAATTATTTATTGTATTTTTAAAACTCTACTGTAAAGGGCTATCACTATAGCAGCTCAATATGAAACTATTAAATGCTTTAAAAATAATTACAAATACTTATGATTTTAGTGAAATTTCGAAATTTCAAGTGTGTTGCGCTAGCTGGGAGTTAGGTATATATTTTTTTTCTTTGTTGCATTTTGATAAAACATAATGGAGACAAGTTTTTTTCGGTATAGCATTAAGAAAAAAAAATAAAACTTTTTTTCGGCCCACCCTACTGGGTATATCCACACCCCCCTTTCAGTGCTTGATCCAGGCGAGAGTATTTCAGGCAGGAAGAAAGCTTGATTGAAGGAAGGAAGAAATGACTCAAACCACGCGGGATTAAAGCCGTAGGTGACGCCAGGAAAACTGTAAACAGTGCCCCGAAAGAATGCAAGGTGATGCTCTGAACCAGGGTTTAGGCGTCCACTGCTCATGGTCTACAAAAAGCTATTCGGTTTTCGCGGGCATTGGTGGTCAGAGCAAAGTATCATCAGCATAGGGATTACGCCTCTGCGGCTTGGGAACCACTACTGAAAAGAGGGCACTTTAAGGCCATGAAGTGGATACATAGGGTGTAATTAATATGTTTAAAAAAAGCGTTATGACAAGGATAATGTTCGAAATGATGTTCAGAGGCAAAGTAACCCAGCGAAGAAAAATAAGAGGTTGGCATTTACTATCCACAACACCAGAGTTGGTTGGTGCACTGAACATTCCTAGACATGAGCATAACTTCTTTGGACAAGAGAAAACTGCAGTGAGGAGCAGAGTGGGCAGTGGGAAAGGTGATGGAGCACCATTGATAAAACCTCAATCACAGACTAACTCAAAACATTGCAGATAAGATAGCCCAAAGAATGGTCTGGCCAGATCATTGCTTCAATCAGTTCCTGCCTGCATATTATAGCATTTTTGATAATTATGCCGCATATATACACGAGTGCAAAAAAAAAAAAAAAAAAAAAAAAAAAAGAGATGAAGAGAATTCCAATGTACCTTGCAGCAAAGCAGAATAAATACCTAGATATGTACTTCTGAGACGAAAAAATTTAATCTTCTTATTCTGGAGCCAATATTATTTATATATTCTTCAATTTTTTTGGCAAGGGTCACCAATAAAAAACATTTTTTTTCGGTACAAACTTTATTGAAACTGCCCTACATGTTTCGTGGCTTATTTGCCACCTTTTCAAACATCCACCTGAAGAGGTGGAAAATAAGCTACGAAACATGTAAGGCAGTTTCAATAAAGTTTGCACCAAAAAAAGTGTTTTTTTATTGGAGACCATTGCCATAAAATTTTAAGAATAGAGAAAGTTTAAGAAATAGGAAGTATAGTGAGTCTGGAGAACTTGGTATCCCTACACATAACCACCCCTAACCATCCCTACAAGAATTTGTGCAGTCCTGTATGAAAGCAAAGAACAAGATTCAAATACAAACAAGAATTTATAAATAAATAAATCTGAAAATAAAGAACAACCTAAATCCCATTACTTAGGTCCATACATAAATGACATAAAATCACAAGTGAGGAGCCAATAAAAAAACAAAAAAAAAACGGATAGACAGACCGACAGAATTACCTATATATAATAAAAAATATATTGTATAGCATATAATATTTTGCTAACAAGGAGAATGAATGGAGCATTATACGAATCTGCAAACCTATAGCCTATTATTTTTGACCCACTGAGTGTTTGAACAACTCATTTGACGTATACCGGAATGGAATAATGTAAATCTATAGGATATAGAAACTTCAGAAAACTGTTAACATTTTTGGATGTAATATAGCATGATCTGTAAGAGCAGGAGTTTGTCAAGCAGTTCATAAATTTTGGAGGGCATTGTAAATGTTCCGGAATGACTTATTGGTAATATAAGCAATTCTAAGCACATATAGCAAAAGAACACAATTGATAAGGTTTACAATTATCTGGTGAAAATGTATCCTGATGACTTATAAGCTGTGATCGAATTAATTTAAGAATTTTCTACTATTTAAAGTACTTTGTAAAATATCATTGCATTGCTCAATAAATACTATTTACATTATTATATAAAACAAAACATATGTAAAACAAATGTATATGTTCCAAATTTATTTACCTCATTTGTATAAATTTCCCCTTCTTCGTATTTTGAAAAAGTAAGCCTTATCAAGTTGAACACAGTAAAGACCATTGGTAGAAATGGCATTTTGTTTGTGTAGAGGAGCCAAGCATGTTTGAAACTGAATGCTTTCACATCTGACTACTATTGACTCTTGATGTAGTCATAGATACATGAAGCAAAACAGAGCTCCCACCTCATCAATCTCAACAGTGCTCATGTCACTTTCTGTTTACTAAGCAACGGATAACAACGCATTTAAATAAAATTGTAACAAATTTAAATACCCATAAATTTGATGAACTTTTTGGAACTAATGAAAACAATTATTTTAAAGAAAATGATACATTACAAGCTATTTCATTTTTCATACATAGTAGCATATAAGCCAGTAGATGAATAAGTTTTTTTTAGATTTCTCTATATTACTATATTAAAATTATAATAATGACTGATGAGTACTAACAGCAGCTCGCCAAGCTGCCACAATTAAGTTTGTTTAAACTATTTTTTTGATGTTCAAAATAATTTATAAGGGCTCTAAATAAATAACATTATCTACATATGTGATCATAAATTTAAGGTTTTGAAAAAATGTTTAGGCGTTTTATGAGTTCAAAATAAACTTCAATTTGGCCTACATCTAACCTGAGACAACATGTAATAAATGACCATATATTTAAAGCCTACATTCAAACTAAATAAAATGTTCTTTTATTAAAAATATAAACTTGTGTGAGAGCATGTGTGTATGTATGTATGTACATGTGTGTGTTTGTGTGTATAGCACACCCCATACACATATTTATACTTTCATAAAATAAGAATTGTGTAGTTTGTGATACATGCTGTGCAGTAGCTATTTGTGAATAAGTTGTCTATCAAGGAAAGGATATATATGCTCAAGTGGCCATCATAATTCAATTTTCACTTCACTGCTAATGGAGAATCAATAGTAGGAGTGATAACTTGAAATCGAGGTGAGTTTAAATGTCACTAACCTCTTGGACTATTTTTTTTTTCCATGATCATTTCATGAGGTACATAGCAGTATCAACTTTGCCCTATGAAATAGACTCTTATAGGATTTTCAAATACTAATAATTTCTTAAAATGGTTTATACAAATTTAAGTATATAATAGAAAGTTTTAATAGTTGCCCATTTTCATCATGTTTTATGAAGTTCACTCCTCTTTGTCCAAGAAGATCCAAGAAGAAATATAGCTTCCTTTTAAATCTTTAAGCTCTAGGAAACATTCATGAAAACTCCTTATGAAGAGTAGCTGATAATTTATCATCAAGGAATGGCTATAAAAGGAGAAAAAAGACAAATATTAAATGAGAATGAGAGTGAACAATAGTGAATATTGTCTATAACATTCTAATGCCTATAAATTTCATTAAATTAAATTTTATTAGGTAATTCTAATTAAACCATATATCTTTTAATTTACTTGCCTATAAGCTTAATTTATTAAAACCAATAGTTTTTTTCACAGAAGAGTGAATCAAAAATTGAGTTCCACAATTTTTGTTCAGTATAAGAACAATTCAAGTTCAGTAGTTTGAACAATTAATAGATTTGTTCTATTTTTTTTTTTTTTTTTTTTATCTGGTTGGCAAGTTTCATTCAAGTAAATACAATTTTTTTAAAATGTCAGTGATTAAAATAACACAAATTTGAAATCACCTTTATATTTGGGTTGTGATTAGAAAATACCCAAGCTTTGTGCTACATCTGTTGAAAGTGTATTTTAGTCCCCCCGCCCATTGATAGCGCACCATGACGACGGCGGCAATTTTTTTTTTCTAACTATCTTTTTTAACACTTTAAAATTTGAAAAATACGCCATCGGTGGTGTACACCGAGGGTGGGGGTTTTGTTGTTCTAACTTTATATTTTTTAACACTTTAAAATTTCCAAAATACGCCATCGGTGGTTTTAACCGAAGGCGGGGATTATAACGAAACAAGATGATGGCGTAGGGGGGGGACTAAAATACACTTTAGCCGGAAGAACTAAGAAGATTGTTAGAAAAAAACAAATGTAATGCAAACAATGTGTTTAAAGATGCAGAGGACTACTTCATGAGAACAGAACCATATGGTTTAAGGAGATGTAAGAGCATTTTCAGGTATGACTGAGCTACAGTTTCTAAAAGGGTGTCAATAGCCATGGTAGAGGTTGCCCATGAAATGAATTCTTTTTACTGTGAAGGAGTAAAAGGTAGATTGAATAATAAAATTTTAAAATAAAGTCTATTGTAATAAGAAATTTGGAAATAACTTGTAAAAAAAGGGTTTTGATACTAAATAAATGAATGATTTGTTAAATACATAAACTTTCACTGTAAATAAACGTCCACTACCGGACCGGAGTAAATGAATGTAATGAAAATAATCTGTCCACTCTCTTAAAAGTGAAGGTTATGTTGTATTGAGGTGAGGTGCCTTGACATCACTTCCCCCCCAATGACCCCGTCACAGAAGCGGACAGGAGGACGGATGGTTGGTTCTTCGTCGTCGTGTTCGATGAAGGCTAGTCGGCTTCTGTGGCAGAGGCATTTTCAGATGTATTGTCAGGAGGTGGTGGAAGTTTTGGTTGTGTCCTGACTGGGTCGGTGGCATTCTCCAAGACGCCACGTCTGACTTAAGCCTTTCTTTGCTGAGCAAAGTCGTGTCTCCTCTCTCCAGAACAGGTGTGGTCTGGAGTAGGGTGGTGTGAAGAGTTTTCTCTCACTGCGTCGTTTCGTAGGAATACGTAGGAGCAGGTTTTGAGGTCTTTGGGGGGTGAAGATTGAGGCTGGTCTGGTGCGATGTTGGACAGGCCGCAGACGCTGGAGGTTCTCGCGGAAGCTTGTCGAGAAGTTCCCCGGGAAGTCTTAGGGCTGACCATAAGTCAATCCTGCCGAACTTGTGGCACGGGATGGCTGCTCTCAAGCCCAGGAGGACTCAGTCCATGACTTTAAGTTGATGAGGTGGGCGATGTCCTAAAAGTCCTTTGCTGTCGCTCTACTATGCAATAACCTTAAAGGTGAAGGTTAAGTTGTATTGAGGTGAGGTGCCGTAACATCTACATCAAGGACATTTCCTCACAGAATTTTATTAAATAAGGGGTAGGAGGACACTGTAAAGACATGCTAAATTTCAGGACCAGTCAGTTGTCCATCAAGGGACCTATTAGTACTACAGTGAGTACACTTAGGAATAAAAAACATTTTAAAGACATTATAGAGGTCATGGATCAATTAGTGTACAAGTAACTGAGCTGTAAATATACGTTGAAAGGGGGGGGGGCACTGTGGCTGCAAACATAAAAAGTCAAATAACTCAATAAAATCAAATCATCAAATCAAATATGGTCATGAAGGTACTACCAAAACAGCAGATTTAGAGCAACCGTAGTTATATACATATTTATGCCCAATAACAACTTATAAAAATTTCTTCACACTGGTGCTCCGTAAACTATACTGATTCGGAATGCGACACGTAAATAATCTCATCTCACCATCTATTCTCTATTTCTCCCTTAATATGAAGCCTATGTAATTAGGGATTAAAGCGTTACTTGGACCTGAGATATTTATTGCTGGGGTGACTGGTTGCTGGTGGTTACTTAAAGTGAGTAAAAAAATGTGTAGTTTAGAACGTAAAATCTTGAACGATGACGAGTGAGGGTTACTGAAGGCTGAAAAATAAAGTCCATCACGTAGGAGCTGTGTAAACTAAGCAGACTTCCCATGTGCTGGTATGGCACTAGCAACCATCTCACCACATATTCCGACTGCAAACCATTGTGTACGAATTACTCGCTTAATATTTCAGTTACGGAAAAATACTTAGAACAATAATTGTTGAGCATTAATATTGGGTTCTATAACATTTTTCTATCCAAATCAGAACACCGAAGATATTTTGAATTTTCGACCCCCCCCCCTCTAAACACCCCTATTCCTTGTGCGATTTCTGCCAATAACAAATATGATCATTAGTGTTCACTGAAAATATTAAATACCGAGTATTGTATAGTTCAAATAAACAATTTCGAGACAAGAAGGTAAAACCTTAACCGATGACATCATCGCGACCTCAAGGAATCTTGTCTTTCGCATAATAAACAATAGTTGAAATTAAAGCTTAGAATGTAGTAATTCATGTTATAACAGCTAATTTTTATTATGACATGAGTAGGAGCGAGAGTTCACTGAATGATCAGAACTAACAAATTCAAATATTTCGATTAATATTCATATTACAGAAAACAAGTATATAACAACATTTATAAACATTACATATACAATAACATTGCTTTAATACAATTTTTGAATCCGAAGTATAATAACGAAGACATTTTGAATTTTCGAAATTTCCCCTCTCCCCTGGTCCGCACTGACTCAAGGAGCGCTGTGTCTAGTACCAGTAACATCTTCAGCAAGAATCCAGGAGTAGTTAAGGTACTGCAACGATGTTACACGAGCTGGGCAAGTCGGTGCTGCTGATTTGGGTTCCGGTGCACCGTGGTGTTCCCGATAATGAGAGGGCTGATAGAGAAGCGAATCTCTGTCACACCTTGGCGTCAGTAACACCAATTCCGTTCACTATGCTACGCCTCTAATCGAAGGCATTAATAGGAGTTAGAAGGACTTCTGGGAGGAGTCCGAATGTAACAAACTGAAGAACGACCTTGCGGCATGGGTCTTCATCCAGGCACCATCGGGGGGAGTAGGTGCTGATATGCAGACTCCAGCACGGGCACACAAGACTAATTAAAGGCAGAAACGCTCCTTGCTGCGCTATTTGTCGAAAACCCGCCACAGTCAGGCATATTATTGAGGAGTGCAAGTAACAGTACAGAAGGAATTCTGGAAACATCTCGGTATTCCTAGAAATTTCGGCGAGGCACTGGCTGATTGTAGAGCGACCATCGACAGGATGATAAGGTATCTGCATCTAACAGGCCTCTCCTGCCACATATATGTAGCTCGATGAAATAATCTAGTCATGTGCTTATTTAAAAAATAATCTAGTTCCTCCTATATCTTCCTGTAAGCAAGTTAGCTACTATTTTTATTGTCCTTTTATAATTCTTTTTATTTATTTTGTGTTTTTTTTTAATGTTTACTTTAATAGTCTTAATTTTAATAGTTTTAAATTCAATGTTTATTTTAATAGTTATGGCCTGATTAATAGTATTAATTTTGATATTTATTTGAATAGTTTTAATTTAATTAATAGCATTGATATTATTTATTTAGTTAGTTTGAATATTTTGAAGAAAAAAAAAAGGCGGGTTGAAACAGAGAATATAAATGTAAGGGAAAAAGAAGGAAAAATAAAAACAAATATTGAAAAAAGTAAAATGAAATAATAAATAAAGAGACAAAAAGGAAAAATAAGAATTAAAAAACAAAACCGGTCTAGAGTGCATGTGTCTGCGATTTCCCATGGCCAGGGAACTCAAATACTATGCGATAAATGTTGGGCATTAATGAAATTACTGTTTTTTTGCCCGAAATACAACAAACAAACCAGCGTGACGGATATTTTTTTATTGGAACAATACAATAAAATCACTTTGAGGACCGTTAAAATAAAGGCGCTAAACATTAGACAAATATTAATATGGAATGTTCTAGGCTCTTCCCAAGACCTCTAAAACAGATGGTTTTTAGTGTTTTTCCCTGCTAATTTTATACATATGAGCACTGATTAACAATATTTTATAATTCAGTCTATTTTAAGCTTATAAGAAGTCACATATATAAATAAGACCGAGTATTAAAGCTAAAAAATAGAAAATTAATGTTGATGAACGAAGGCCTAGAACAATCTCGATGGCAGTAGAAGGTTCGAGTACTCAAGCCGGAGCTCTTATATACCCGCCATAACTGACAGTCGTTTGTGTTCTGAACTTGGGCCAGTTAACTCTTTGTCTGCTCTTGTCATCTCTAATCAAAGGTAAGCCCGAGTATTATTTACTTACTATTGTCCGTTACCACCGTTTTCTTCTAACACTATGAGGCCAAAGCTCACATAATTTTGACCCAACCGTTGGCTTGAATTATTGATCCAACCGGCAATCATTGCAGACTGCAATGTTTTGAAATAATGTTGATACACGTTAAAGCAGGTATTATCGACTTATTTATATTCTCAATTAGTATAATTTAGATCTATTGTTTTTTTTCTTTTACTAATTTTAAGTAGGTTGGTTGAAAACTCCGATCTATGTTCTTCCTTGTTGTAGATCTCAATAAAATGTAACCACTTATAGATTTTATTTAAAGATCAGATGTATATTATCTTATTTTTTCAGGTATAATAATGAATTGTGCTTTTTTTCTGCAATTTACAGTTCAAATCTCTACCACCCATTCATTCGTTCTGCATTTTAACTATTCATCTTGATGTTATATACATATATTAGTTTCTTATTTTGTTACTGTAGGTACAATACCAAAGGAAGTAAAAATATTTTCCCTGACTCAATTACTTATTAGTCTCAACCAACTTGCTGAATTAAACCATTATTTTACAACTAACATTCAACTGTTAAGAAGCTAATGTTAAAAAAGAAAAGAAAAAGAAAGTTGTATTTTACTTCTTTTTTTTTCTTTTTAGATGTCTATACTGCCATACCTTTTGAATGAGCTCTTTGATGACTACAGGCACAGGCCAAGACCTAGAGACCTGCTTGACCAGAATTTTGGTCTTGGTCTTTTCAATGATGACCTACACTCAGTTCCTCGACAAGTAGTATTGTCTACGCCTCTAAGATCTGGGTATGTCCGCCCATGGAGGAATCTGGCTGCTGGTGACTCTGGTGTGTCAACTGTTGCTGCTAACAGCAATGAGTTCCGTGTCAACCTTGATGTTCAGCAGTTCAAGCCAGATGAGCTGAAAGTGAAGGTGGCTGATGGATACATTGTGATTGATGGGAAACATGATGAGCGCTCTGATCAACATGGGTTTATTTCCCGCCAGTTTACTCGCAGATACAAGATTCCTGAGGATGTTGATGAATCCAAGCTCACTTCTCATCTTTCCTCAGATGGGGTGCTTTCTCTCACTGCTCCTAGAAATGTAAGTTGTCCACTACTTTGATTTACTCATGTTATATAGTTTTTAGTGTATTTTATTCTTTTTTTTTTTAAGCAGCTTTATTTTTCCTACCTTGAACCTGATGAAAATAAGTACTGTTCAAATATACCATGCACGCTGGTTGAGATATTTGAATTTGCTCTAGAAATATTTAGGCAGAATAATGAGTGTGAATGTTATTCATTTCAATGCTACACTTTATTTTCCATATCTGCATTCATATTTGTTTTATTGGAGAAAAGTAAAGAATTGTATTAAGGATATGTTTTGCAACCCCAAAAGGATTCTTAAATTTATTAATAATAAAAGTTTTGATCAGGATCAATTGGTTCCTCTACTATCCAGCATCTCAGGAGAAATATAAAAGTTTTATTTCAAGGTCATTGAGAATGAATATTGTCATCTAATTGTTTTATACTTAACTGCTGATTAGAAGTGTGGTGTTTGTGGAAGTGAAGGCACAACATGTTTTTTAATAATATTGTTTCTATCTGAAAAATGTAAAAAAAAATAAAAAAAAAATTACTGTTTACTACTAAATAACTTCTAATAAGTTGTCCACCTTCTACTTTTCTGGCATGTAACATGTAATCGGTTAAGTTCAAATGCCTCTCTATTGAGGTTGTACTCATGACGCGATTTTCGAAATTTTTCTTCAAATGTCCATCGATCCTACCCAGGAGATGATGAAAATGAGGTCTGTTCAAAACTATATATATATACTAGCTAAGGTACCCGGCGATGCCCGGGAAATCATTGCTGACTGACTAATGATTGTATTTTTATAGCAAGACTTCAATGTGTACAATTGCACTTCCCTCCACGATGTATTGTTTTTTCAAAACAGCCAATCCTAAAGTGTAACTTTCAGGGATAATAGAATAGAAATTTTAGTTTTGAAGAATATATGAAAATGGGTTCCTAATTTATCCCTCACGACTTTTTGACTCACGGTTTTTGAATAATTCAAACCATAATCATGGGGAGCATTTCACAATTAAATATCTTCTATAATGAACATATTTCCTGCCAAAAATCAACACATATAGTTTTAGCATAGTTTTATACATAAGATTATATTCGTATTAGTAAGCCTCAGTGGAAATCACTTCCCGTCGTGGCAGCATTCCACAGGAAATAACTAAAGTCAATTACCTCCCATCCATTTCCGCTCACAGGAGCGTTATCATCGTTGTTTTCCTTAGAATATTGATTCAGAATATTATTTTAATAATTTATCTCCCTGATGGAACTAAATAATAGATCCCTAAACATAATTTCATTTATGTTCAAAAAGCTAGATGAGGGGAAGAGAGCCCCCCTGCAACCAAGTAATACTTTAAACATTCATATCGAGTATATATTAAATACCAGAAATGCTCTTATAGTTTATAATCTATTAGAAATAAATAACAAAGTTATAGGGAAAATAAATAAATAAATGAGGAGGCGACGGAGATTTATAAGCTCACTAATCCGAATCATACTTGCAACTATCATATAAGACTAAAACATAACATCTTTTGTTATAATATGCATTTATTAAAAACACTTAAATAAGCACTAATAAAATTATTGACTCCCGCTATGGATTTAGCGTATATGCCGTGTTAACTTCATTTACGGCAAAAGTGAATACAACAAAAGTTACTTTAAATAACAAAAGTAAACAACTTTTGCTATGTGCACGTTAGCCGAAAAAAAAATAGAAAATGAAAATTGCGAATTTTTATCTCAGGCCTGTCTTATAACCCCCACTCCCGTTTGAACCTAAACATTTTAATGTAGCTTATAATCATGGAAGAATTAATGCTAATTCGCATACCAAGTTTTGTTAAATTCGGTTCAATCGTTTGTGCTCAACAAAATTGTTGGCTTCCGCTTTAGTTTTTAACGCATATCTCGTTTATGTTATACAGCAAAAGTGAATATAACCGAAGTTACTTTAAATAACAAAATAAACAACTTTTGTCGTGTGCATATTTGCAGAAAAACCAGTAGAAAAAGAAATATCGCTATTTTTAATTTCAGGCCTCCCTTATAACCCCCACTCCTGCCCATCCCTAGAAATATTGGTATGGCTTATGATAATTAAGGTGTCAGAGATAATACACATACCGAGTTTTATTTAGTTCGGTGGACTCTTTTGTGCCAAATAATATTCTTGACACCCGCAATAATTTTTAGCGTATAACGCCTTTATAATTCGGTATTCGACGATAGTGTATATAACAAAAGTTACTCTAAATAACAAAATAAACAACTTTTGTTATGTGCATATTTGCCGAAACACCAATAGGAAACGGAATATCACTATTTTTAATTTCAGGCGTCCCTTATAACCTCCACTCCTGCCCGTCCTTAGAAATGTTTGTATGGCTTATTATAAGGAAGGCGTTAGTGCTAATACACATACCGAGTTTTATTTAGTTCGGTTGAGTCTTTGTGCCAAATAAAATTGTTGACTCCCGCTATAATTTTTAGCGTATAACACCTTTATAGTTCGGTATACGAAAAATTTTGATAGTAAGATTTCAATGTGTACAATTACACTTCCCTCCACGACGTAATGATTTTCCGAAATAGCCAACCCTGAAGGGTAACTTTTGGGGATTAATAGAATAGAAATTTTATTTTTGAAGGATAAATGAAAATGTGTTCCTAATCTATCCCTCTACACTTTTTGACTCACCGTTTTTCAATAATTCAAACCATAATCATGGGTAGCATTTATTACAATTAAATATCATCTATAATAAACATATTTCCTTTCAAAAGCCAATCCCAGCTCACATAGTTTAGGCAAAGTTTTGCACGTAAGATTATATTTGTATTAGTGAATCTCACTGGAAATCGCTTCCAGTAATGCCAGACGGGAAATAAGTAAACTCAATTAACGTGTAAGGCTCCCGTCATCTTCCGTTCCCGCATGAGACTTCTCAACATTCTTCTACTTATATTATTGATGCAAAACATTATTTTATAAATTATCTACCGGATGGAATTAAATAATAGTGGCACCCTGAAAATATCATATCGAGTTTAAACGCATATTGTTTTTTGTCATAATGACATTACCATTAACGTTTAATTGTTATTATATTAAATATTTGTTTCAATAACATCAAGGTAGATTATACAAATTAAATAATGGAAATGCTCTTATAGTATATATTTCTATTGGAAATAAATAACAAAGTTATTAGGAGGGGGTGACGAAGATTTATTACCTCACTAATCCGAATCATACTTTGAACTATCATATAAAACATAACATCATTTGTCATAATATTCCTTTATTAAAACCCCTTAAATAAGTACTAATATTATTGACTCCCGTTTAGCGTATATCCCGTGTTTACTTCATTTTAAAAGTGAAAGCGAACAAAAGTTACTCTAAATAACAAAGTAAACAACTTTTGCTATGTGCATGTTTGTCGAAAAACCAATAGGAAACGAAATATCACTAATGTTAATTTCAGGCCTCCCTTACAAACCCCACTTCTGCTCGTCCCTAGAAATGTTGGTATGGCCTATGATAATTAGGGCGTCAACACTAATATACATACCGAGTTTTATTTAGTTCGGTTGAGTATTTGAGCCCAATAAAATTAATGACTCCCGCTATAGTTTTTAGCTTATAACTCATTTATACTTAGGTATACGACAAAAGTGTGTATAACAAAAGTTACTCCAAATAACGAAATAAACAACTTTTGTTATGTTTATATTTGCGGAAAAGGCAATAGGAAACGAAAAATCGCTATTTTTACTTTCAGGCTTCCCTTATAACCCCCACTCCTGCCCATCCATAGAAATGTTGGTATGGCTTATTATAATGAAGGCCTCACTGCTAATACACATACCGAGTTTGGTTTAGTTCGGTTGAGTCTTTTGTGCCAAATAAAATTGTGGACTCCTGCTATAGTTTTAAGCGTATAACGCATTTAAACTTTGGTATACGACAAACGTGTATATAACAAAGGTTACTCTAAATAACAAAATAAACAACTTTTGTTATGTGCATGTTTGCCGAAAAACCAATAGAAAACGAAATATCGCTATTTTTAATTTCAGGCTTCCCTTATAACCCCCACTCCTGTTCGTCTCAGAGAAAATTAATATAGCCTAAAGTCTAAGTTGGGTTAGTAGTAATATACATATTAAGTTTCATAAAATTCGGTTCAGCGGTTTATGCGTGAAAAGGTAACAAACAAACAAACAAACATACACGAAAAAAACAAAATGCAGATATGGTGTCTATGACATGTGAAACGAAAAGTTATCGTGAAATTTCGCAAATAAAATCAATGTATAGACAGAGGTTACAATTTTATATATCTATATATATATATATATATATATATATATATATATATATATATCTTTATATATATAATTCTAGCGTACGTGTGTATGTCACTGAACTCCTCCTAGACGGATGGAGAGATTTGATTGAATTTTTAAATACGCGTTCGAGTGACGCCCCGGATGGTTTAGCGCCGCAGATCGGCCAGGCAGATGGAGCAGTAGTGGGGGTCGTGAGGGTGGCCTGAAATTTAAAATAGCCGTATTTCGTTTCCTATTGGTTTTTCGGCAAATATGGACAGGATAAGAGTTGTTTACGTTGTTATTTGGAGTAACTTTTGTCATATTCAATTGTGTCGTATATTAAAGTATAAACGAGATATACACTAAAAAAGTAAAGAGGGGCCAACAATTTTATTGGGCACCAACGATTGAACCGAACTGAACAAAACTCGGTATGTGAATTAGCATTAGTTCTACCATGGTTATAAGCTGTACTAAATTTTTTAAGTTCGAACGAGAGTGGGGGTTTACTGAAGGCCGAAAACTAAAAAAAGCAAATATCTCGGTTAATATTAAAGACAGTGAAAAAAGGTACATGACAACGTTTATAGATCTTTTAATTTGCAAAAAGATTGGTTCTATACAAAATTTCGATCAGACTCTAACTAACGGAGATATTTCGAATTTTCGAAAATCCTCCCCTCTAAATCCCCCCTCCCAATGATCCGATTCCAGCCGTTGAAGAACATGGTCCGTATTTTAACGTAAAACGTTTAAATACCGAGTTTGGTAACGATCGAGCGAAAATTGCGACCGCTAGAGCGTTAACAGGCTAATACACCTCTATCTTTATATATATAATTCTAGCGTACGTCTGTATGTCACTGAACTCCTCCTAGACGGATGGAGAGATTTGATTGAATTTTTAAATACGCGTTCGAGTGACGCCCCGGATGGTTTAGCGCCGCAGAACGGCCAGGCAGATGGAGCAGGTCTCCGGTCGAAGGGCGAGGTTATTGGAAATGTAATGAAATGTTAACATGTTTATCTAATGTATGTCCTTAGAATTTAGGTATGTCATCTATATAATGTTGTTTTCAGCTGCGAGAGGTTTTCACTTTCAGACATTGTTATTTATTGTCCAAATTTATTTTAATTTGATTTGAATGTTGCAAATATTTTTTTTTCTTTATTTATATTTATGTATTTGCGTTATTATTGTTGAGGGTTTTTATTTATTTCAGTTATTGGTCTACAACTGTTTGTTTTTAAGAACGTGTAGTGCGCATTCTACCAGATAATCTCAGAACTAAAACGTCTTCTTTTCCTTCTATCATTTTTCCTTTACTTTTTGCGTAACAAGTTTTTGCAATATTTTATTTACTATTTGTTTTCAGGCAAATGTGCATAACAAATGTTGTTTTTTGCGTTATTAAAAGTAGATTTTTTTTAAACATAATATTATTAAATTTAATATCCTAATCGCTTGATATATAATGCAGGACAACGTCTGCCGGGTCCGCTAGTATATATATATATATATATATATATATATATCTGTTACCGTTCTAGCAGTCGCAATTTTTGTCTTATCGTTGCCAAACTTGATATATAATCCTTTTATACAAAAAGACGGATCAAGTTCATTAACGGCTGCAATCGGACCAGGGGGAGAATTTTGAAAATTCTTAATATCTCCGTTATTAATGGTCGGATCGAAATAGTGTATAGAACCATTCTTATTGCAAATTTAATGTTCTATAAATGTTATGTACATTGTTTCACTATCTTGATTATTAACTGAGATATTTGCATTTTTTAGTTTTCGGTCTTCAGTACCACTCCTACTTATCTCATATTAACAATGTTCTATAATGTAATGAAGCACTTTACTTGAAGCTTAAATACCAAATATTGTTCTCATTGAACTTTTAATTTTTGAAATAAATGTAAAACGTGACACACATGGGAAATCTGCTTAGTTAATGCAGCCCCTGCGTGACTGACTTTTTTTTCTATAATAACATGTACAATAGAAACCCTGATGTACTAATGATAAACTTTTTTAAGGCCTACAGCTAGTTATTCATATTTGGTTAAAGTTTAAATTATAAACTGTAATAATTAAAGCATAACTATTTTTAGGTCAAAGATGAGCCTGAGGGTAGGGAGATCCCCATAATGCAGACTAATCAGCCAGCTGTGAGACAGGGTCCATCTACTTCCCTGCAGCAGGAAGAGAAGAAGCAAGAGGATAAGATGGAATCCTAAGTCTGACCTACAATCCTAATTGAATTGAATTGCCATTCCTATTTTGTGTTCCTAAATTGTGTATTTTAATAATTAAGCTTATATGATTAAGCCCTATTTTTTGTACGATTTTTCTTCTTTTAATAAATCCTATTGAATGATTGTTTTTTTTTTTCTTCAATTAACCTATTTTGAAATTGTAACTAATAATTAGTGCCAAGATATGGTATTGATTCACAATGAAGAAAAGGCAAATTGAAATCAACCTCTGTACAGTTGTATATTGTGCCTTTATTACCTCCTCGACCAGGAGTCCGAGGAACCCTGGATGTCTAGTTAAGTACTCTACCTTTTTCCCCACCCGATTAGACTTCTGCCAGATAGTGTATTCTCAAGTACATAATGTTGATTTGCACAAACTGTCAAGGATGATTATCCCCTGTACCCAATGGATAAGTATGAAACCAAAAATTTTGCTCTGAAAATATATGATCATTGTACAAATACGATAAATATTTTGTTACCTGCTGATGATGATGGTTTGTCATAGGAATATAAAGATTAACCAATTAATTCTCCAAGTTGACAATATTAAAATGACTATGTACTATCCATGACTATTAAACGTTACTTGGTAATATAACAGAGGACAATATGATTTGAGGTTGCAGGGGGGGGGGTGCGGCAATCTCCCTCACCTCGCTTTTACAATATAAATTATTTTTAGGGTACCACTGTTATTTATTTGCACCAGATATATAAATTACTACAAAATTTAAACTTTTTAATGTTTCGAATAAATAATTTAAATAAAACAATGATTATAACACTCAAGGGGAGTAAAAGTTGTCAGGACACAGTTAATTGTGTTATTTAACTTATTTCCTGTGAAATGTTTTATTTGCTTTCTACTCACATTTACTATTATGTATATAATGTTATTTATACAGGGTGTCTTAAGTTCCCGTGCCACCCCCTTAAATTCTCTTAATTATTTTAATACAAGGCTGAGACTTGGTGTGCCATAATTGGGACCTCTGACGAATCCTTTTAGTCCATATTCAACCTTCTCCAGCGACCATAACTTTGGAATTTGCAATGCCCACTTTTTATAGCAGATTCTTGTAGAAAATCAAATTCTAAAACCATTTTATATAGGTGGGTTTTTGATTTTACCCATCCTGTAGCCGTAAAATGCATAAATCTTTAATTCAAAAACGGTAAGTTTTATTGAAAAATGCTGAAACATGGAAGTTGTCAACAAAATTATGAACCAAGTCTACTGGGAAAGGAATGGATTCTGAAATTAAAAAAAAAAAAGTATTTAAAACATCTGGCAAAATGAAGCAAATATATTGTTGAATGAATCCAAAAAATGTTTTCTTCAAAGTACAACAAGAAATAATTTATCTTAAACTAATTATATAGTGGTTATTTGTGAAAGGAATACATTTTTCCATCTGCATAGTTTCACGTAAAAAAAAACAGAAACCAGTTTTTGTTGGTACCACAATACTTACAGCTAGTATTTACAAATGTTTCATGAAGCGTCCTTCCTTATTTATGCACTTTAAAAGATGGTATTTGAATATCTTTTGTCACTGTATTTTTGCTACAGAAATTGAATTAATCGCCAATTTGATTTTATTGTTCATGTTCATATTCTGCGTCCTGTTCTGGTAGTGGTGTCTTTGACCCTCCCACATAGAAAATAATCCATTACTGGCAGATCAGATGACCTGGCAGCTACTCAAAGTGCAAGCTGTAATAGATACTGCGTTGGGGAATCATTTCTCTTATTATTGATTGAGAAGGACATCCATCAAGCTGCAGCCACATTTCAGTTCTTTGCATCAGGGATATGTCTTCTATTTAATTTAGAAATTCTTTATTTAGGAAGTGGTTGGATACTGTACCATAGAGATTTGTGCATTTTACGACTAAATGATTGGTCAAATTGAAAAAATCACCGATATAAACTCGTTTTAGAATTTGATTTTCTACAAGAATCTGCCATAAAAAAGTAGGGAATTTCATTAGAAATTCCAAAGTTATGGTTGCTGGAGAAAGTTAGGAGGATGAATATGGACTGAAAGGATTTTTCAGGGGACCCAATAATGGCACATCAAGTCTCAGCCATGTATTAAAATAATTTTAGATTTTGAGGGGAGTGGCACGAGAACTTGGGACACAGTGTATAATTAAGTTCAGATTGGTTTTTACCAAGAAATATGATATTTTATTATAATAAATACTATCCATGATTATGATTTGAATTATTCATGGTGTGTCAAACATTTATAAGTCCTCTACCTGACCCTTATGGGATACAGTATGCCCAGCCGGGAAGTGTAGATGTAAACATCAAAGTCTTGCCAAAAAAAATACCATCATTCACTTATGTAAAAATGAAGTTGAGTCATGATGAAGTCATGTTCATTAACGGCTCAAATTGGACCAGTGGGAGAGGGGGGGATTTTGAAATATCTCCATTATTATGCATCGGATCAAAAATTTGTATAGAATCAATCTTATTGCAAATGTAAGGTTCCATAAATTTGTTATGTATGTTTTTTCATTATCTTGATTATTAACAGAGAGATTTGCATTTTTTATTTTAGTGCCTTCAGTAACCCCCCCCCTCTTACTGGCGTCATTTTAACAATAACCTGTTAAATTATGAAGCACATTATTTGAAGCCTAAATACCATATATAGTGCTCATTGAACTTTTACGTTTTGAGATAAATGCACATATATATATGACGCACATGGGAAATCTGCTTAGTTAGCGCACCCTCTGCGTGACAAACTTTTTTTTAACAAGTCTACATTAAATATTATTTATTAATCAGCTTAATATAAAACTTTTTATGATTCTGCAGGTAAGAGTAATAATTATATTATGGATAGTCAACATATTAAAAAACAAAAAGTAAATTATTTATTATTCAACATTTAAAACAATACAATAAAAAATCGACTTTGCAGATAGTACACCATGATTTTCAAAAGTAAATATCAAATGTATAATGTGGTAACAATAACCAGTTTGAACAATTGGTCATATCATAACCCTTCCCTTAGCATTATCTTATTTTATTCTGCTCTCCTGTTAACTGGTTGCCACTTCCAACAGCTTCTGAGATACTACTATAGCCTTCAGATCTGAAATTGAATAAAGAGACTGGTTACTTTTAATTACAACAAAATGTACAATAGTATCATCTATACTGGCGGATCCAACCCTTTATTTGATTTACTATGTATATAAAACAGAAATTTTACCAAGTATTTAAACATTGCAGTTCAGATATTGTAAGGCCTCCAAGAGGTAAAGAAAATTAGAAGCTTGTTTTAATTTCCTAAAAATGCAGTAAACCCAAAAATTGTTGAAAAAAATAACACAGTGGTTGATTTATTTGTTAACATACCTTGTAAATAAATTTGATCATAACTTTATATGTGTCTAATACAGATTGGACTTAAATGAAATCCTTAGTCCTTCCTACCTTGGTTAGAAAAGAGTGGTAACCTGTAGATAACTCATCCCAATTAGCCAATGGTTAACTGTGGTAGCACAAATTGGGTTTAAATAAAAAACAAAAATTTCAGGTGGGGATCAGATGGATGATAAACTATAATTCAAAGATTCAACTCCAGACAGATATACATATTCAATCAAAAATGAAATGAGGAATAAAGACTGTGCTGTCAGGTATGCCTAACCAGATTAATAACAATTAAAATTTCAGGAGGTTGAGGAGAGGTCCTGTTTTTTTTTCCTCTGTTTCAATACTGGAAAGAAATCAATAATGGTACTGCCAGAAAAACATTCCAGTAACACAGTAAATGGGCAAAATATGAGATATGCTAAGTCAAATCCTAATTTTAAAATAAACTCTCAAAAGAAAAGTTAATAAAATGATATGAAGTACGGAAAACGAAGACAAATGTTAAGAAAGTTATACTAAATAGTTTGGGCAGTTACTATTTTTTAGAATACTTACGAGGTACTAAAATACACCCATACTTAAGAGATCTAGCAATTACATGTATAGACAACAAAATCAAATTCTCCAAACAGAACACTGAAATTAAACATGGCGAAAACATAGCAACTATGAGAAATAGAAAGTTCTGGGATTGTGAAGCTTAGCAAGTTCCCCAGGTGCAGGATTAATAGAGATGATATATATTCTATTTACAAGTTTTCCCTGAGTAAGAACCATATGTAAGCAAGATAATAAATTATGCTAGATGAGGGGCATTCAGTGATAAAAACAGCTCAATATGAAAATTCCTTGAGTAGGTGAAGGGGTTTATAGAAAACAAAAATACAAGTAGCTCCAATAAAAATGGTTTCCTGGATCTTCAGCACCTGAGGTGGAGGATGCAATGCAGCTGATGGTGCAATCCTGGAGCCGGGCCTCTATGGATGGTGGGTATAACGGGTCTTTCATAACAGAAAATATTCTATACAGTTTACAGAATTAAAAGAGAGAAAATTAATAATTAGTACAGCTAATCATTCAATTGTAAAATTACCGTTCATTTCCTAAACAAGTTTTTAATTTTTTAAAAATAATAATGGGTATCACACCTTCAAACAATTTTCAACAATCATTCTTCATTTTTATATAATCTATAAACAAAATGATAAGTGCAACATATTAATAAACATGACTTGTAAGAAATTTTTCAACTAACGTTGTAGATAGGGTGCCATGTGTATCTGCTTGCCCAAATTACAAATTTCTTGATAAACAGCTGAATGCCAGAGGAAAATCAGTCCTATATATATATATATATATAGGACTGGTTTTCCAATCATATATATCCAATATATATATATATATATATATATATATATATATATATATATATATATATATATATATATTTGTGATACTAAAAATAGTCTAACCCGTTTATAAACATGAATCAATAAAACCTACAGTGTATTGGCAAGCATGCACTGTGGGTGAATTTGATTCAATACTGCAAAGATGAAAATGAATTAACAAATAGTACATAAACTTACTCAAGAAGCTGAACCAATTCATTTTTCAGTTTGGTGATTCGAGGAGGGCCGTGATAGATGAAGGCAGTGTAGAGTTGTATAAGACTTGCACCTGCCTTGATTTTCTCAAGGGCATCAGCTCCACTGAACACTCCTCCTACACCGATTATCGGAATCGTACCTAAGGCATAAATAAATAAATATTCTGTTTTCCAAACCATGTATGAATTATTTGAACTGTTGTTCAAATAATTTTCACATTTAAATTTAATAAAGTATTAAATACATATAGGACAAACTGGCATTTCCCATAAATTGATGTTTGGGAGAAGAGAAGGTGGGGGGAGGGGAGGCAGTATACTTTACTTGGTGCAATCTGTTACTGGCGTTAAAAAAAATAACATAGATTTGAATTATTAAGGATAAAATATTAACAATTGAATTAATTTATCCAGCTGAGGAAATATATTGTATATTGGATAGAATTGTTGAGCATATCAATATTTCTACGCAAATTACTTGCTTCATACATTGTTATATGAAAAAATATTTAAAACAAAACTTACTTTTAATAACACAAAATCAAGTTTTGTCATGTGCATGTTTGCCTTAAAACAAATAAAAAATGAAGTATCGTGAATTTTTATTTTAGATCTCTCTTATAACCCCCCCCCCCTCCAGTTCAAGCCTAAACATTTTAATATAGCTTATAATCATGGAAGAATTGATACTAATTCACATATCGACTTTTGTTAAGTTTGGTTCAATCATTAATGCCCAATAAAATTGTTAGCTCCCGCTTTAGTTTTTAGCATTTATCTTGTTTATACTTTGTTTTACAATAAAAGTGAGTATATCAGTTACTCTAAAAAACAAAACAAACAACTTTTGTCAAGTGCATATTTGCTGAAAAAGCAATACAAAAAGAAATATCACTATTTTTAATTTCAGGCCACCCTTATAACCCCCACTCCTGTTCGTCTCAGAGAATATTAATATAACCTAAAGTCTAAGTTAGGTTAGTAGTAATACACATACCAAGTTTCAAGAAATTCAGGTAAGCCGTTAATACGTGAAAAGATAACTGTTATGTTTACATTTAACTTATTTCTAATAGAATAGACACTTTCTACTTTTAACAACAAACTTTATATTAACATCAAGTATTCTCATGTATCACTCAACCTATAACAAATATGATCTCCCAAACATATGGACAGCAAAACATCTGATCTACAACATCTCCCCCCTTAGATAATCCCCTTCTTCTGCCAGTACCTTACTTCTCCTCAGCTGATCTGTGTGTTTCTTCATGAGCCTTCCTTTTACTTCAACCAGCCAAGTGTTCATCCCGAGTATCTTCTGGATCACCCCGGGCTTACAGAACGCTTTTCCTTGCCTGTAGTCTAGCGCGTAAAATAACTCTACGCTAATATTTTACGGCATTTGGTCTTCCTTCTTCCACCGAATTCCTTTTGTTCTCTTTCATATTCTTGTATTTTCTTTTTGTTCCGGATATAGAAAATCCATCTGACATCTGAGTCTTCCCCCATAAATATTTCAGCTGGAGAAAGACAAGTGAGGTGTCACCCGGTATTTAAAAAGAAAATTATTCAAATTGTCCTCTAAAGATATATCCGACTTTTCCAAACACATCTTTTTCAGGCTACTTTTCATTGTCCCTACATATTTTTTGACTTGTCCATTTGATTACGGATGATAAGCTGGAGTGGTCACATGTCTGATTCCAAATTGTCTGCAAAACTGCTTAAACTCACTAGATGTGAAATGAGTACCGTTATCAGTAACTAAGGTTTTGGGTATGCCAAAATGAGTAATCCATGTCTTTATATGTTTAATAATGACTGCAGAAGTTGTTGAGTTTAGTTTTACAATTTCCACCCAACCTGAATTGGTGCTCCGCAAGAAAGGCCCCACCAGGTCTACACGAGACCATACTTCTGTAGCCTCTGGCCATCTGCAACAATATTTTTTCACTGGTTCTTTTGCCGTATACAGATTACAGACAGAACATGTCCTCGACATCTCTTCGATGTCATTATCCAACCCAGGCCACCACACTCTTTCTCTATCCATTGCTTTCATTTTTACTACTCCCATGTGAGTCTCATGCAAATCACGCAAAACATAAGTTCAATATTTAGGAGGAATCCCCACATAATGCAGCCTTCGTGAACTGTTAGTTCTAGTTCTTCCCGAACCTTATCCCTCAAAGCTAAAGGAACAGGACTTGGCCTTTTAAATGCTGGCACTGCATTCTCTTTAAGATATAGCGCAGACACCCTCCCTGTGATTAAACACTTCTGCATACATTTCAATTAACTCAGAGACAGCCTTATCTGTTTTCTTAGGTTGGATTAACCTGTAGTGTAAATTCTTTTTCGTTAATTTTACACAAATTATCAAGGGACTCCCTTTTAAGATATAGCTGGTAAATCCAATCTCTTCCTAGAATGTTTTGTTTCACTCCCGAAGCTACGTATACTCTGAGTGAGGTTATGACTCTGCCCAGCTGGACCTTCACATTGTTTTCCCGCAGTAGCCTAACATTTTGATCTGGGAATCAGTCTGGACTGATTACTGGGAATTAGTTCAAATTATCCCATGTAGTTTCAGAAATTATTGAAACGCAACTCCCAGTATCGAATAGCTCCTACCATCTAATTATTGATATATAGTTTCACTGTTACCCATTCAATTTATGCTGTCAACACCAGGTGAAAGTCGGGAAGGTTGGATTCCTTTATATGTGGTCAGTATACTTGCCACTGTCTTTTCAAGAATATTACAGTGTGAGACCATGTTCTTCCAACTCCCAAACATTTTTTCCATTTTTTATTTTTACATTGTCTTCTTTCAGCCACAGTACAACTTTACTCATATATTGGATACATTTTTTTATTTTCAATTTAATTTCTCTCTGGTTGTTATTCATGCTCAAGGGCTGACTTCCAAGTGGAGTTAAGGAATTGGCCTCTTTTGTCTAACTAACAACAAAACATAAGTAATTCAAACTCCATTTTTATTTTAGATAAAAAGAAACTAGCTTTACAAAACATTTTATCAATAATTTATGATTTTTTTATTGGATGATTAGCATTTCTTTTGCACATTTTCTTCTTTGTTAAATGGGCAAGAGGATACATTCCCAAGAAATAATTTTAAAGGAAGTGAAATAAAACATTTTGTTTTCTTTAATTTAATGGGAGTATAAGGAAGTCATGAGGTTACTAAATCAGCTTCTTATTATTTTTTTTTTATTAGTTTGGCTGTATATTTTTAATATTGAAAATAATAAAAAATGATAGAAAGTAAGTGAAACATTTTTATAAAATTTAAAAAACAGAAAATCTATTAAATTTTAACAATTTAAACAGATAATACCCCAACCTATTTCCTTGCTAGAAATTTTCATGTTTTAGAACTTTCCATATGTCTAGTCTCTCAGAACAATTGTAAAGACTGAAATGATTCTGTTAGCCCTCCAAAAATCAAAATTTATAAAAATAGTATGAAGAGATCCATCTGATATGCGGCAGGTTATGGGGGAGAACGAATGTCGTGTTCAGATTTAGGAGGTCATTTGACATAAGCAGAAATGTCAGCACCAATCAGGGTAATTAATCAATATAATTTTGATTAATTATAAATGTAATAATAACTGTTAATATAGATGATATAATTCTAATATAACTGTTAATATAGATGATAAAACTCATTAATAAAAATGCATTTGAAGGTGTCTGCTGAATACTTTTGCTAAAGTTATTAGTCACTAGTATCAAAAGAGAGACACTTCTGATAGTACAGAGACCTATGTTCCCTATAATTGACATTGAATGTTCAATATAAGAGAAATTTGAGTCACTTCTGAATACTCCTGAAGATAGATATTTGTCCATTTATAGGAAAAGCACATGTACAAGTTTAGGAATTTAAAAAAAAAAAAACTATGAGGTGGCACCAATGAATGTGATTCTCAACCTCAAAGATTTGCTTAAAATAATTATACAAATATATTTCAGAACTAAAAATAAGAAGCAATACTGTACATTTGAAACTGTAATTTGAACATTCTGACTAGAGTAATATTTTGATATACGTAATTACAGCTTACACCTCAGAAGGCACTTCCTTGAAGGCTCAATCTATTGATTTATTAACTTTCATTTATATTTAAGGAGAGATTATTCTGAGGAAGCTAAGCCCAGAGGTACCAATATAGTAAATTTATTAATGTATCTACTTTTTATGGCACTATTCTTAGAATAAAACGTTCAATGTATGTTACATACCCCGAGTCAGATGATACATTACGCCAATCATGGATGTTGAGGCTCCAGCTATAGGGGCTCCAGATAATCCTCCTTGCTCCTTGGCCAATTCCGACTCCAACTCATCACTCCTCTCTGTGCTTGTGTTTGAAATAATCAGCCCATCCACTCGACACTAAACATATATTTTTAATGATAAAAGAGTTACAATCCATGTGTACCCCAAGATTAATAACTTCCTCTATGGCTCTGGCCTTCCAGAAAGATATCTACCAGGGAGGGACTTCTTTGATGGAACCCTCTAAAGAAATACCCATATCTGTGTAAATTAAAAGTACTAAAAAACTATGTATTTTGAGTTATATTAAACTCAAAATACATGCATATAATGGAATTGTCAGAGTAATTCTGGTGACACCGGAAATGAACCAGACTTTCTAATATGGCTAAAACTTGTTTTCATCACATCATTTAATGATAACCGAAAAGAAGGTGAAATTCACACAAACGTTTCCCCCACTAAATAACAGAACAAGTCTCTCCCTTTCATGTGACTAAAGTAGATATCCCCTAACCCGATCAATAGCTACAGATTAACTGCTGGTACTAACATGATTCAACAATTTTTTATATTTTTTTTTCAAGAACAGTGAAAAAGTTACCTGATGTGATGAAGTGATGAGAGAAGCAATGTCCTCTAGTTGAGGCGTTGACAGGTCTGGAGCTAGTTTGAGAAGAAGAGGGGGTCGGATATCTTGCTCATCTCTAACAGCATTCACTTTGCTTAACAATTCTTTCAACTGTTCCTTCCGCTGCCAATCCCTAAGTCCAGGCGTGTTAGGACTGAAAGACGTAATGAATAGATGAAGTTGGTTTGAAAGAAAAATAAAATTTTAAAATACTTTTAGCTATAATTCCTCTTTGGGTGATAATAGTGGTAGAATTAATCACACCCTACACATAATAATAATGCTGGTGTGACAGATTTTTCATGACACTATAAAAGAATGCTGGTGTTTTAGATCGTAGTCTTCAGAGCAAAGGAAAAAGTGATTTCCTATGTGATGGAATGAATGATACATAGGTAGATGTCTTCTAATGTTCTGTTCTCCTATTCTCACTTGGCAAGAACCTTATATAGACAGACCTAAAAATGGATAAAGAAATTTCAGCATTAAAAGATTATGTAAAAATTGTGTGAACAAGGGGATGGAATGAAGTTTGGTTACAAATAATGCCTTTGATATTTGTAGTAGACATTTTTTATCTTCCTTAAACCTTCACTCCCCAGATCCGATTTCAACCATTAAAGAGCTTGATCTTTAATTTTAAAAAAAATGTTTAAATATGGCGTTTATAAGCCAAAAAAAAAAAAGAATGGCTACTTCCGTATTGCATTATTAAACAGTTTAAGTAATTTTTGTGGAGAGAATCTGGCGTTATTGCCAGCAGTAAGGCAGGAATCTCAAAAAAATATGGTACGTAGCTGTTAATCAGAAGTTGATTGAAGACCAAATATTAGTCTGACAGGACTCAAATTAACTTCCAAACTTGGATAAATGATGCCATTAAAAAAAATATTTACTCCACTTTGCAAGATGTTATAAGATGATCGACTGATGGGTACAAACCAGTTAGTGTATTCTTCAATATAAATGAAACCATCTTAGAAAAGAGTCTTGCCTTTAAATCTACAATAAAATAATTGAAATATTTCTATTGTTTTTAAGATTTAATTTTAAGAGCCTTAAGAACTTCAGCACATTTTCTCCCAGGTTAGAGTAAGGTGAGTTCATTTTGGAGAATTTCAGCTGACAAACTATCACACTTCTAAGCCTTCTCCTATCAGGCATTCAATTTTCAACTTTCTTCAATTCTTCTTGACACCCTGGTCAATGTCTCTTATCTCAATTTACTTTCCTCACGAAATTTAAAAGTGTTGTCTTTTATTTTGAATATCTATTTAAACCCCGCCATCTTGGTTTCAATTCTCCCAGCAGAATTGTTTAAGTTCCCTTATATTTTCTTCCCATTAAAAGTTCTGCTGGTGAACACCCGTGGTCTAATGTTGCTGTTGCGCTCCTGGGCCTGGAGAGGTGAATTGGCACTCATTTAGAATGGACTAAATCTCTCAACTTATATAGGGTTGTTTGGAAAGTTCACAGATATACTGAAAATAAGGTTTATCTCAATTCTTTAAACTCATAATGAATACAATGGTTAGTTTTGTTTATATAACATTAAAACTCAATGTATTAACTGTGTTCACATTCATGAATTTGTCTTTATCAAGGGTCTGTATGTCTAGTTTCTGCTAACCGAACATAAGCAACAATAAAGTCCATATACAACACATTATGCTTTTCTTTAAAAAAAAAAAAAAAAATGCAGTCCAAACTGCAAATAAGGGTTGGGCTGTTTATGATGATGATTTATTGGTGACAGCACTGTTCAGAAGTGTTTTCACGGTTTGGGTCTGGGGATTTCAACATGGAAGACCGTCTCAGGGCTGGCTGAAGTTCAACGATCGATGATAAGAGGATCATCTAGGGTGTTGCAAAAACAATCCATGTATTGCTGTCCATGATATAGCTGCAGAATTAAATTCTTCCGAATCAACCATTTTTAAACATCTGAAAAAGGCTGGGTACACCTGTCGGTACAATGTTTGTGCACCCCATGAGCTAAGCGAAAGCAACATTACGGAATGAATTTCCACTTGTGCTGTCTTACTTAAAAGAAATGCGGAGGATTCCTTTTTGAAACGAACAGTGACTGGCGATGAAAAATGGATTCTCTACATAAAAATTAGCCAGAAAAAAATCATGGGGGTTGCCTAGAAAGCCCAGGTTTCACCCAAGGAAGATTATGCTCCTTATTTGGTGGGACTGGAAGGGACCCATGCACTTTGAGTTCCTTCCATGAAACCAAACCATCCGAGTAATGTTTAATGCTCCCAATTAGATTGACTGAAGGCAGCATTAGAAAAAAACAGCCAGAGTTGACAAAATCCATCATAATGCTCGACCTCATACCTCTTTAAGAACTCGGCAGCACTTATTGAGCTTCAGATGGGTGGTTTTATCTCACCCACCATACTAACATTGTTCCTTTAGATTATCACCTTTTTGGCTCCCTCAAAAATTGTCTGCATTCTTAGGACATAAAGAGAGATTTTTGGAAAACAGGAATAATGGACCACCTGAGCCATTGAGGAAGGGCAATCTTTAATGACGGTAATTATATTTAATTTATATAAATAAATTTTAAACTTTTAACGAATCTTTATTTATTCCTAGATTTCTCTACAAACATTCCGGATCATAATATTGCCCAGGTTGTTCCATTTTATATTATCTGTAACACGTAACATGCAAGCAGCAATTAAGAGTGATGATTTTAAATCTACTTTCAACCAAAATCCATGTACTGTTAGGAGTAACCGGTCAAGACCAGTTACCAACTCCCTTTTACAAGTCTATTTTTTACAGCCTTTTAGTAGCTCGGTACAGAAAAAAAGGTTCAGCTTTCTGAATTCTTACAGGAATACAGGCCTTATTTTAGAGACTTTGTACATCATGTAATATATCTGGCCACTAAACTCTTAGTTTTCCCTTTTTTTAAATATCTTCACAGAGTATATTTATTCAACCACTCCCAAGGTATTCGTTTATTCAATATTCCATCATCTTTTTCTTGGACCTTTTTTCGTTCAGAAAATCTTTCATCCTCTCACATATCCGTATAATTTCTATAGCCACACTTTCTATATATTGGGATGTATCTGTTCTACTTGAAACAAACTGTGGGAAACAAAGTAAACAGGTTTTGTAATTCACAGAGCTATCTCTTGCTTAACCACACCCCACTTCTTCTAGCCGTACTAGTTTCCACTGCTATTCATAGGGTTTTGAATCATAAAGACATAATATTGAAGGCTCTGTATGCATAAGTTTTACTCTGCTAAAGTTGTTTTCTTTGACCTGATATCTGTACCATTCAAGACCTTTAATGATTAAGCCAATAAAACTCAGCTTCTTTCCCAACTATATATCAACAGCAGTGCATCCAAGAATCACTTCCCTAAAAAAGTTTATCTTAGTAATTATTTTTTAAAAATAAATTGTTGGTATCCAGATGATGACTCAGTGTGTTCAAGACTAGCTATAACAGTTCAAAAATGTTTTCAAGGGAAGTGCCTTTGAATATAGGAAAGTATCCTTCTACCGACTATGAAATTGCTGAGTAGCTGGCAAGTTTCTGGGGTCAAGTTATTATTGGCTATGGGTGTATTATTGGTTCTCTAATTGAATCTCAATTGCTTAATTTTAATGTTTTTTTTTTTTTAACTCATCTACTAATATATGGCACACCTCTTTAAGGTAATTCATGGAGACACTTCAGTGTTCACTTCATTTTAACAACATTTACATCTCCTAACTAGTTCGTTAGTCAAATTTGTCATCGAACCAAGCAAAAAAGCTATGACCCATGATGTTTAAACTATATCTTATTTCAGGACTAGACCCTATCAAAACTTCTCTATATGAAGGGCCAGGCTGGGCTGCACAGTGTGACAAACAGCCCTACAAGGAGTATGAACTGCTGAAGGAAGGAGGATCACTTTCCATATTGTACGTAATTAGTTATTACCAATTTCCCTAATGAAAAGAACTTATGCACTAGACTGTTTCTTCTAGTGTGTGTCTGTTCTAGTGAAATAAAGCTTTATGACCTATGATGGAAAACAAACATCTTTGGCCTACAAAGGTAAAACAATTCTAGACAAAAGCCAATTTATCTTATGTATGAAAGTAATACTTCATGGACTATGATTTTACTGATTAGAAATTGTTATTAAATTCATAGATATTAGATAACTCACTGTGGTAACATGCAATAATATTTATTAACTTTGAACTATATAAAGTGCCCACACAAGAATGTGGCTCATTTTCAATTGAAAACAATTTCATCTCCACTTTAAATTCTTTTCCAGAGGAGCCTAGGGCATGAAGTTAACAACTCCTGTCCAAGCAATGATAAAAACAATACAAATTTTTGGCAAAATGAAAAGGTGTTGAATGCACTTTCACTTTATTGTCTCTTTGCCATTATACATAATATACAAAATATTTTGATTACAATGAAACATACAGAAAATAATATAATCTCTAAGTTATATTTATTTATTAAATTCAATAGAACCATAACCTCTTTCTAGTCAAGGTTGCACTATTATGTTATGCCCATTTGAGAATCAAATCGAAACCCAAAAATCAATGCATTAACACACATGTCTAAAATGAGCACCAAAGGTCCTCCACTATAATATTTTTTAACATTTAAAAACTATATAAAAAAAGTTAATTATTACAATGTTAATATAATAATTGGATACCTAGAGATATTGATTACAAGATAATCTGCAACAGGAGAGAAGACTCGAATACCCTTGGTATAGTCACCAATAGGATCAGGTGAGTCTCTGTTCTTTCCTAGATTTACTCCAACAATACCCAACTTTTTCTTGACCAGTTTAAGTCTTTCCAGTACAACGTCATGCCCTTCACTGTTGAAGCCATACCTTCAATACAAAACAAATAGATTAACATAAATTAGTCAATATTGAATTACAGGCTATTTTACTTACTTATAAAAAAGAATGCAATTAAGAAAATTCATATGACTACAGAGTAAAACATTATATTTATAAAAAAGAATTATAAAAGTATTCTTCAAATGTTTCAACCAAAATATTAGATTTATTAGATAAATAAATCTTAAAATGATAAATATTAAATTATATTAAAATGCCAAGACTCAAACCACAAGATATGATATAAATAATTTAGAGACTTTCTTTGTACACTGCAGAGAGAGGGAGAAAAAACTATATAAAGATAAGAAGCCCTGAAAAAAAGGTAGTCAATGTTGGGTCACTGGCTTAGGTCCTAACGAATAAAATTACGTCCTTCCATGATCAAACTATCCCAAACCAAGAATGTAAACAGTCTAATAAATAATTCACTTCACAATAAACATCATAATGATCCAAGAAAAACAATAACTTGAATATTTAAAACATGGACACAATCCAGACAATACTCAGGGTCCTTGGAGTGAGAGGCAGGTGGAGGAGCAGGGTGTAACGACGATCACTTAGCCTGAAACCAAGGCTAGGCGCTTAGTGCTCCACCTCTTGGAGAGTTAAAAGCATAATTATTATATTTGATTTCATAAATTAATCTCTCTTTAAAATTAGTCACATTTTTTTTTTTTTATTTTATGTAAACATGTTTTATTTACATTTTCAATGTTTATTTCATAGTATATCTTCTTTATTTCATAGTATATCTTTTTCACAATCAAAAAATTGTGAAAAAAAATTGTTTTGATTGTGTTAATTATCAATATATTGAGTATCCTCATTATTTCATTTCTCTAAAAAATGCAGCGTTTGGTTGAATGAAGTATGTACATTTTCATCATCATATCTCATTAAAATGACTCAGCAAAGTAATCAGAGCCCAATCATCTCCTTTACTTTTTCCTTAAGGATAAAAACTATGATCTCCTTTTTAAATTTTCCAATATTAGGAGAAAGAATTAATATAATTATGAGGTGAACCAGAACAGATCAGCCAGATTCAGCGTTTCTCAGCGACTTTTGTCTTAACTCAAGTGATTTAGCAAATTATTGCGAATATATTTCTTCAATACCTTTTCCTATGGGGTAGAAACTATTAAGTCTTAAAAAAAAATTCTATATTAGTGGAAAGAATATCAGGAATGAATGTAATGTATGAGATGAATTAGTTTAGATGAGCCAGGTTTAGCCTTTCTATTGATGCAGTAGGAGAAGGATATTCATTTTTTAATGAGAGGGGTCCCCCCCCCCCCCCCACCCCCCCCCCCCCCCACCCCCCCCCCCCCCCACCCCCCCCCCCCCCCACCCCCCCCCCCCCCCACCCCCCCCCCCCCCCACCCCCCCCCCCCCCCACCCCCCCCCCCCCCCACCCCCCCCCCCCCCCACCCCCCCCCCCCCCCACCCCCCCCCCCCCCCACCCCCCCCCCCCCCCACCCCCCCCCCCCCCCACCCCCCCCCCCCCCCACCCCCCCCCCCCCCCACCCCCCCCCCCCCCCACCCCCCCCCCCCCCCACCCCCCCCCCCCCCCACCCCCCCCCCCCCCCACCCCCCCCCCCCCCCACCCCCCCCCCCCCCCACCCCCCCCCCCCCCCACCCCCCCCCCCCCCCACCCCCCCCCCCCCCCACCCCCCCCCCCCCCCACCCCCCCCCCCCCCCACCCCCCCCCCCCCCCACCCCCCCCCCCCCCCACCCCCCCCCCCCCCCACCCCCCCCCCCCCCCACCCCCCCCCCCCCCCACCCAAAATATCGCCTATTTTTAATTTCAGGTCTCCCTTATAACCCCCACTCACTGTTCGTCTTAGAGAATATTAATATAGCCTAAAAGCTAAGTTGGGCTAGTAGTAAAATACAATACCAAGTTTTCATAAAATTCCGGTTCAGCCGTTTTATGCGTGAAAAGGTAAAACAAACAAACAAACAAACAAACAAACAAACAAACAAACAAACTAACAAACAAACAAACAAAACATACACGAAAGAAACAAAAAGCAGTTATGGTGTCTATGACATGTGAAACGAAAAGTTATCGTGAAATTTTCGCAAAAAAAATCAATGTACAGACCAGAGGTTACAATTTTATATATATATATATATATATATATCTATTTATATATTTATATATATATATATAAAAGTCCGTCACGCAGGGGCTGCGTAAACTAAGCAGATTTCCCACGTGAAGTTATACAGTAGAGAAATCTCCATTGGAGAGCCAAACGGTGACGGCAAAGGGCCGACCTAGCTTTTCGCGGGAAATTCAAAAATCCGTTATCGGCCCAAATTTCATAAAAATGCACATATCTCGGTTAATAATCAAGATAGGGAATAAATGTATATAACAATATTTATAGTAAATTTAATTTGCAATAAGATTGATTCTGTACACTTTTTCGATCCGGTGTATAGTAACGGAGATATTTTGAATTTTCAAAAATCCTCCCCTCTAAACCCCCCCTCTCACTGGTTCGATTTCAGCCGTTAACGAACTTGATCTTTCTTTTTACATAAAACGACTAAATATCGAGTTTGGTAACAGTCAAACAAAAATTGCGACCGCTAGAGCGGTAACAGTCAAATATATATATATATATATATATATATATGTATATATATATATATATATATATATATACTAGCTCAGATACCCGGCTTCGCTCGGGAAATCATTTGAGGCTGAATGGTGATGGTATATTTTTGGCAAGGCTTTACTTTGCACAATATTTTGACATTTACCCGTTCCAGTGTTTAGGGTTAATACCCGTTGTTGGCATTTGTTAATAATAAAATTATTTTTTTATGTAAAACTTCACTGTCCTGCATATTGTCATATTTCCCGTCTCCTGTGCATTATGCATAGATTTGAATTATTAAGGAGAAAATATTGACATACATTTGAATTAATTTTTTCAGGTGAGGTACCTGGTAGTTCATATTGAAAAGAAGAGTTGAGCAAATTTCTCTAAATAACAAAATAAACAACTTTTGTTATGTGCATATTTGCCGAAACCCCAATAGGAAATCATTATTATTAATTCCATGCCTCCCTTATAACCACCACTCCTGCCCGTCCCTAGAAATGTTAGTATGGCTTATTATAAGGAAGGCGTTAGTGCTAATACACATACTGACCTTTTTTATTTAGTTCGGTTGAGTCTTTTGTGCCAAATAAAATTGTTGTCTCCCGCTATAATTTTTAGCGTATAAAGTCTTTATACTTCGGTATACGATGATAGTGTATATAAAAAAAAAGTTTCTCTAAATAACAAAATAAACAACTTTTGTTATGTGCATATTTGCCGAAAATGCAATAGGAAACGAAATATCACTATTATAAATTTCAGACCTTCCTTATAACCCCCACTCCTGCTCGTCCCTAGAAATGTTAGTATAGCTTATTATAATGAAGGCGTTAGTACTAATTCACATTATCAGTTTGGTTTAATTCGGTTGAGTCTTTAGTGCCAAATAAAATTGTGGACTCCCTCTTTAGTTTATAGTGTATAACTCATTTATACTTCCGTATACGGCAAAAGTGCATATAACAAAAGTTACTCTAAATTACAAAATAAACAACTTTTGTTATGGGCATATTTGCTGAAAAAGCAATAGAAAACGAAATATCGCTATTTTTAATATCAGGCCTCCAGAATAACAACACACCTGTTCGTCTTAGAGAATATTAATATAGCCTAAAGTCTAAGTTGGGCTAGTAGTAATATACATACCAAGTTTCATAAAATTCGGTTCAGCCGTTTATGCGTGAAAAGGTAACAAACAAACAAACAAACAAATAAACAAACAAACAAATAAACAAACAAACAAACAAACAGACACCAAAGAAACAAAATGCAGTTATGGTGTCTATGACATGTGAAACGAAAAGTTATCGTGAAATTTCGCAAAAAAAATCAATGTACAGACAGAGGTTACAATTTTATATATATATATATAGATATATATATATACTAGCTAAGGTACCCGGCTTCGCTCGGGAAATCATTTGAGGCTGAATGATAATAGTATTTTTTTTTTTTTTTTTGAGCAAGGCTTCAATGTTTACTACACTTCCCGTCTGGGCGCATTGCTTTCCCGTGAGGGTCAGGCAGGCGACGTATAGATGAGAAATATTAATTTTGAAGAATAAATAAAAATGTGTTCCTAATCTATCCCTCTTCACTTTTCCAACTCACCTGTATGAATACTTCAAACCATAGTCGTGGATAGCAGTTATTACAATTAAATATCCTCTATAATATGAAACCATAATTCCCCTTCCAAAAACCAATCCGAAGCACATATAGATTATTTAAACAAATGAGTTTAGTCTTACTGTTAAACATTAGAATTATATTCGGGTAATAGTAAAAAGAGCTTCAAGTGGGGAAAAAAACCAATTTCACCCCCAGTAATGCCAAAGCTTTATCACAGGAAATAAATCATAACTAATAAATTAAACTTGTGTTTAGAATGGGCTCCCCCCGACCTCCTTTTACCCTCTCCAGCCCACAATCTGTCCTAAACGTTTTTTCTTCCAAATATTGATCTTCTCAACGTAATTATTTTTAAATTATTTTCATTTGAGGCTGAAATGGTGGGGGGGATGGTAAATATTTTTTGGACAAGGGCTTTACCTTTTTTGTGCAACAATATTTCTTTTTGGAGAAACATATTACCCCGTTTATTATCCCAGTGTTTAGGGTTAATACCGAGCTATTAGGTTTGGGCCTTTTTGTATAATAATAAAATTAGTTTTGGTTGTATTTTTTAGTAAAGACTTTCAAAACTGTGTCCTGGACCAATATATAGGTCCAAAATATTTATTTCCCGGTTTCTCACCCTCGATGCCATTCATGGCCACCACAGAAATTAGAAAGTAAATTAAGGAGTCACAATTATTGACATACATTTGACTTATTTTTTTCAGGAGAGGTACCTGGTAGTTCATATTGAAATGAAATGTCCAAAAAAACCTATGTAATTATGAATTATTAATTATCAAGGCGTTAGTGCTAATACACATACTGAGAGTTTTATTTAGTTCGGTTGAATCCATGGGGCCAAATAAAATTGTTGTCTCCCGCTATAATTCTCAGCATATAACGCCATTGTACTTCGGGAAAAGATGATTGTGTAGCAAAAAAGTTTCTCCTAATTAAACAAATAATAAAAACAACTATTTGTTTTATGAGCCTATATTTTTCCCGAAAACCCCCAAATAGGAAATCATATAAATAATAAATTTTCCAGGCCTCCCCTTAATAACCCCCCACGTCCACCTGCCCCCCGTCCCCTCTTACTCAGATAGAAAAGTTTCTAAAGTATGAACTTTTTTAAAATTAATAAGGGAAAGGGCGTTTAGTGCAAAATACCAACATACTGAAATTGTATTTTAATTTTCGTTCGGTTGTGTCCCCTTTTGTTTCCAAAAATAAAAATTTGGTTGTCTCCCCCCCGCTAATAAATTTTCAGCAAATAACGCCTTTATACTTCGGTATACGATGATAGTGTATATAAAAAAGTTTCTCTAAATAACAAAATAAACAACTTTTGTTATGTGCATATTTGCCGAAAATGCAATAGGAAACGAAATATCACTATTATTAATTTCAGGCCTCCCTTATAACCCCCACTCCTGCCCGTCCCAAGAAATGTTAGTATAGCTTATTATAATGAAGGCGTTAGTACTAATTCAGATACCGAGTTTGGTTAAATTCGGTTGAGTCTTTTGTGCCAAATAAAATTGTGGTCTCCCGCTATAATTTTCAGCATATAACTCATTTATACTTCCGTGTACGGTAAAAGTGCATATAACAAAAGTTTCTCTAAATAGCAAAATAAAAAACTTTAGTTAAGTGCATATTTGCCGAAAATGCAATAGGAAACGAAATATCACTATTATCAATTTCAGGCCTCCCTTATAACCCCCACTCCTGCACGTCCCTAGAAATGTTAGTATAGCTTATTCTCAGGAAAGCGTTAGTGATAATTCTCATACCGAGTTTGGTTTAGTTCGGTTGAGTCTTTTGTCCCAAATAAAATTGTGGACTCCCGCTATAGCTTTTAGCGTATAACTCATTTATACTTCCGTATACGGCAAAAGTGCATATAACAAAAGTTACTCTAAATTACAAAATAAACAACTTTTGTTATGGGCATATTTGCTTAAAAAGCAATAGGAAACGAAATATCGCTATTTTTAATTTCAGGTCTCCCTTATAACCCCCACTCCTGTTCGTCTTAGAGAATATTAATATAGCCTAAAGTCTAAGTTGGGATAGTAGTAATATACATACCAAGTTTCATAATATTCGGTTCAGCCGTCTATGCGTGAAAAGGTAACAAACAAACAAACAAACAAACAAACAAACAAACAAACAAACAAACAAACAAACAAACAAACAAACATACACGAAAGAAACAAAATGCAGTTATGGTGTCTATGACATGTGAAACGAAAAGTTATCGTGAAATTTAGCGAAAAAAATCAATGTACAGACAGAGGTTACAATTTTATATATATATAGATATATAAAATTGTAACCTCTGTCTGTACATTGATTTTTTTCGCGAAATTTCACGATAACTTTTCGTTTCACATGTCATAGACACCATAACTGCATTTTGTTTCTTTCGTGTCTGTTTGTTTGTTTGTTTGTTTATTTGTTTGTTTATTTGTTTGTTTGTTTGTTACCTTTTCACGCATAAACGGCTGAACTGAATTTTATGAAACTTGGTATGTATATTACTACTAACCCAACTTAGACTTTAGGCTATATTAATATCCTCTGAGACAAACAGGAGTGGGGGTTATAAGGGAAGCCTGAAATTAAAAATAGCGATATTTCGTTTTCTATTGGTTTTTCGGCAAATATGAACATAACAAAAGTTGTTTATTTTGTTATATAGAGTAACTTTTGTTATATACAACTTTTTCGTATACCGAATTATAAACGAGATATACGCTAAACCCTATAGTGGGAGTCAACAGTCTTATTTGGCACAAAATCTAAACTGAACAAAACCAAACTCGGTATGTGAGTTAGCACTAACGCCTTCCTTATAATAAGCCATACTAACATTTCTAGGGATGGGCAGGAGTGGGGGTTATAAGGGAGGCCTGAAATTAAAAATAGTGATATTTCGTTTCCTATTGGGGTTTCGGCAAATATGTACATAACAAAAGTTGTTTATTTTGTTATTTAGAGAAATTTTTGTTATATGCAATATCGTCGTATACCGAAGTATAAAGGCGTTATACGCTAAAAATTATAGTGGGAGTCAACAGTTTTATTTGGCACAAAAAACTCACCTGAACTAAACCAAACTCGGTATGTGAATTAGCACTAACGCCATCCTTATAATAAGCCATACTAACATTTCTAGGGACGGGCAGGAGTGGGGGTTATAAGGGAGGCCTGAATTTACAAATGTTATTATTAACAAATCCACGGGTAATAACCCTAAACACTGGGACGGGTAAATGTCAAAATATTGTGCAAAGTAAAGCCATGCCAAAAAAATACAATCACCATCCAGCCTAAAATGAATTCCCGAGCGAAGCCGGGTATCTGAGCTAGTATATATATATATATATATATATATATATATATATATATACAGTTTTGAACGGACCTCATTTTCGTCATCTCCTGGGTAGGATCGATGGACATTTGAAGAAAAATTTCGAAAATCGCATCATGAGTACATCCTCAATAGCTGATTTCCCTTAAGGGAAATCTGCTAAAATTGTAACCTCTGTCTGTACATTGATTTTTTTTGGGAAATTTCACGATAACTTTTCGTTTCACATGTCATAGACACCATAACTGCATTTTGTTTCTTTGGTGTCTGTTTGTTTGTTTGTTTATTTGTTTGTTTGTTTGTTTGTTACCTTTTCACGCACAAACGGCTGAACCGAATTTTATGAAACTTGGTATGTACATTACTACTAACCCAACTTAGACTTTAGGCTATATTAATATTCTCTGAGACAAACAGGAGTGGGGGTTATAAGGGAAGCCAGAAATTAAAAATAGCGATATTTCGTTTCCTATTGGTTTTTCGGCAAATATGAACATAAGAAAAGTTGTTTATTTTGTTATTTAGAGTAACTTTTATTATATACACTTTTTTCGTATACCGAATTTTAAACGAGATATACGCTAAAACCTATAGCGGAAGTGAACAATTTTATTTGGGACAAAAGACCAACCGAAATAAATAAAACTCGGTCTGTGTATTAGCACTAACGCCTTCCTTATAATAAGCCATACTAACATTTCTCGGGACGGGCAGGAGTGGGGGTTAAAAGGGAGGCCTGAAATTAATTATAGTGATATTTCGTTTCTTATTGGGGTTTCGGCAAATATGCACATAACAAAAGTAGTTTATTTTTTATTTAGAGAAATTTGCTCAACAATTCTGTTCAATATGAACTACCAGGTACCTCAGCTGGAAAAATTATTTCAAATCAATGTTAATATTTTGTCCTTAATAATTTAAATCTATGCATAATGCACAGGAGACGGGAAATATGACAATTTGGAGGGCAATGAAGACTTACATAAAAAATTAATTTTATTATTAACAAATGCCAACAACGGGTATTAACCCTAAACACTGGGACGGGTAAATGTCAAAATATTGTGCGAAGTAAAGCCTTGCCAAAAAAAAATACCATCACCATACCAGCCTCAAATCAATCCCCGGGCGAAGCCGGGTATCTGAGCTAGTATATATATATATATATATATATATATATATATATATATATATATATATATATATATATATATATGCATGTGATATGCTAACTTGCATGGGACATGCAGAAACTAATAAACGGCCTTCTTATAGGGTTACTATAGGAAGGAAACAAATAAAAAAATAATATATATATATATATATATATATATATATACAGTTTTGAACGGACCTCATTTTCGTCATCTACTAGGTAGATCGATGGACATTTGAAGAAAAATTTCGAAAATTCCGTTATGAGTACAACCTCAATAGCTGATTTCCCTCAAGGGAAATCTACTAAAAACATAAGATCATTTCTCAGAATTTGCCTATATTAAAAACACTTTAATGAGTACTAATAAAATGTTTGGCTTCTGCTATAGTTTTTAGCGTATATGTCGTGTATACTTCATTGTACAACAAAAGTCCTTCATGCAGGGGCTGCGTAAACTATGTAGATTTTCCTCGTGAAGTTTAACAATAAATAAATCTACATACTTGTAATACAACAGCACCGTCAATATTAAGAGAAAAACAATTACTGAAATATATCAGAATATAACATATTAATTTTATTGAAAACTATTTACCATATCTAGGACTGTAATTTATAAAGGTCTTTTGAAAACAATTTATGGTATTTAAGCTTCGAATAATGTGGTTTATTATATAACAGAGTATTGTATATGTAACATTTGTAGGAGTGAGGATTTGCTGAAGGCTGAAATGTTAAGGCTGTTCAAGTCAATTAATATTTTTCATTCTTTATTCGAAAATCTTTATTTTATCTATAATATAATCCATATTTAACAGTTTCAGTCAACGCTAAGATCATATATGTTATTTGTTATTGGGAAATTGGAACTGGAATACAATATTAACCGATCAAATATTAATTATTATTATAATTATTAATCGTACATTCTTCTACCCCCCCCCTCCAATTTTTCCTACTCAGTTTGGTGTACTACACCATCACGTGGGAAATCTGCTAAGATTACGTATCCTCTACATTACGGACATCTATGAATTTACAGGCACGTATTTGTATCTATGTATAGATAAATATATCTATCTACATATTTGTCTGTTACCGCTCTAGGTCAATTTTTTTGTTAACAAACTCGATATATATAAGATCGTTCGTTAACGGTTAAAATCGGTTACCCGTCAAAGCCCATTTCTCACACCCGTACATGAGTACAGGTTTGGTAACGGAGTTATAGACCCTTGGTTTCAAGATTTTCCGTGATATTAAGACTTGAAAAACAAAGAAGTATGCGCAGGTGGCACTAGTTATTCTTTAGTAAACTCAGTAAACTTGTCGCTAATAGTCGTTCCTGTAACTCAAACTGAGCTTTCTACTTTTGTGTAGAATAGGTCCCTACGCTCAAGTTGCCCTCGTCAGGATTTTTAAAATTTATTTTATTTATTAACTGTCACTTTATGCTCCTATGGCTGATTGGGACTGGTTATTCACAGGATACCACCTTTTTCTAGCCAGGTTGGGACTAAGGATTTTATTTAATGAGTTCGCCACTAAATAAATTCCTATTGCCCAGACGGGATTTGAAGTCGTTTCTCTAGGTTTACCATGTGAGATTAGCTTTAACTCACATGACCTATCTGAGCCCCACCGGTCAAGATTTTGTATGTTACTTGGAGCAATGGGATGCCACTGCATTATGTGCCACTGTCATTAGTGGAGCTTTTCTTCAGGCTTGGACATATGAGGCCTGTGTTCCTTTGTCCGGGATGCAATCTTCCCTAAAGGACCTGATATATCTGGCTCATCACTTGATCTACCCAATCAATGAGCAGTTCGCCAGGCAAACAGCTAATCCCAGGTGCTTTTCACCTTTAGATTTTGTCAAATACTATCTCCACATCCAAGAGATCTGGCTCCTCAGCCTTGCTGGTTACTTACAGGTTCTCAGCGTGGCTCATGTCCTCACCAACTGTAGGGCTACTCCTATTCTGTAATTCCTCAATGTACCCTTCCAAATCATCAGCACTTTCTCCTTTATCGCTGCCAGTTATTTGTATTTTCTATTCATTTGATTGATTCTCCCTTTATAACAGGTTCTTTCTTTTCTTATATCAGCGTAGAACTTACACACTTCCGTCAAATTTCATGGAATGGTTGAAACAGGATGTCTCTTGGCTTTTCGAAGAGGTTTATTAGCTGCTTTTTGTGCAGCCTCATATTCGTCTCTTGATCTCTTGTCTCCTTTCCCTACGCTGATCTTTAACTTTCTTCTTTCATCCACAGCCTTCCGGTATTCTTCTGTGAACCAGTTCTTTAGCTCACCGCTTACATTGCATTCCGGATCATTGCCTATCATATGGCGAACTATCTGAGTCAAGGTTCATTTAATCATTGGACTTCATGCCGTATCCACTAACACATTCTCTAAGCTTTGTGAATCCTTTTTAATAATTGGTGCAGTTTAATTTTAGCCAAGGAATTATCGGAATCACAGTCGGCTGCTCCGAAGCTCCTAGCGTTTCTACAGAGCTTCCGTGTTTTTTTTATCAACCAGCACGTGGTAATTCTGGTTCTTCCACCTGCCACCAGGTAGTCGAAGTATATTAATGGATGTCCTCATGTGGGAACAAGGTACTTCCAACTACCTTCTTTGTTCTAACTAGTATGTATGTATATGTATATATATATATATATATATATATATATATATATATATATATATATATATATATATATATATATATATATAGAGAGAGAGAGAGAGAGAGAGAGAGAGAGAGAGAGAGAGAGAGAGAGAGAGAGAGAGAGAGAGAGAGAGAGAGAGAGAGAGAGAGAGAGAGAGAGAGAGAGGGAGAGAGGGAGAGGGAGAGAGAGAGTGAGAGAGAGGGAGAGAGAGAGAGAGGGAGAGGGGGAGGGAGGGGAGAGAGAGGGAGAGGGAGAGAGGGAGAGGGGGAGAGGGGAGAGAGGGAGAGAGAGAGAGGGGGAGAGGGAGAGAGGGAGAGAGGAGAGGGAGGGGGAGAGAGGGAGGGAGAGAGAGAGAGAGAGAGAGAGAGAGGAGAGAGAGAGAGGGGAGAGAGGGAGAGGGGAGAGAGGGAGTGAGGGAGAGAGAGTGGGGATGAGAGGGGGAGAGAGAGAGAGAGGGCAAGAGAGAGAGAGGGCAAGAGAGAGAGAGGGCGAGAGAGAGAGAGAGAGAGAGAGAGAGAGAGAGAGAGAGAGAGAGAGAGAGAGAGAGAGAGAGAGATTGTGAGAGAGAGAGAGAGAGAGAGAGAGAGAGAGAGAGAGAGAGAGAGGGAGGGAGGGACAGAGGGAGTAAGAGAGAGATTAAAATAGCCAGATAGGAAAAAGGACTTTAATAATGCACGAATTCTTCGAAATGGCCATCAAGAATGGCATAGACATAGCCTTAATACAAGAACCACCAACAAAAAGAGGAATCGTTCAAGGTATTATTAATGGCCACAGGACTATAGGAGTTAAAGGTCATTGCCTTGAAGATGCCCCCGAAAGTGCAATAATTATTCTTAATCCTGATTATATCATTACATTTAGGCAAGACTTATCTACCCGACACATCTCAGTACTAATGAACTAACTAATGAAATAAATTTTAATATAATAGGAGTATATGCACAATTCTCCCTCTCAACTGAATTAATACTTGCTCAGATAGAGAGGGCTTTGTCTTCCTTAAAGGGCAGTGTCGTGATCGGTGGGGATTTCAACGCCCATTCCATCCTATGGGGATCGAAAAGAACAGATAAGAAGGGTGAGCTTGTGGAAGAGTTTATAAACAGAAGCGGACTGTGTTTGCTGAATGATCCGACATCTCCCCCAACCTTCATTTCAACGACAGGAGAATCTCACATAGACCTTACTCTTTCAACATTGTCCATCAACACGCAAATAGAAAATTGGAGTACCAACCAATGGACATCCAGCGATCATATGACATTAACCTTTGATATAATCCTTCATAAACACTTCTCTACAGACAAACGCCTGAGATTCTCCACAAAGAATGTGAACTGGAGAGAACTTGAGAATAATATGGGATGGCATGTCGGGAATTACGAGCAACTTCAACTTGAGGAAACTGTTACAGAGCTAACATCTGACATCTACTCTGCATGCCGAGAACAACTTCCTTTATCTGGAGCATGCAAGAAAAAGGGGATACCATGGTGGAGTAAACATCTCACACAGCTGAAAACCCTCTCTTACCGCGCCCGAAGGAAGTTTCAAAAAGAGCAACATCCTGAAAGACGAGAAACTCTTAAGAAATCCTATTATGAGGCTCTCCGAAACTTCAAAAGTGAAATAAATAAAGCAAAAATTAAATCATGGCAAACATTTATTGCAGAACAATGCAAAACTAACCCCTGGGGAAACCCATACCGAAATGCCTTATCAAAAAATTGCTTAAGTAAAATTTATCACTCTGTTAAATGTGATGCAGGTTACACTAGAAACGCTGCCGAAACTGTTCAGGAAATTCTAGAACATTGCTTTCCTCATGATGACCCCTCTCAAGATAGTCAGACCCAAACTCTCTTACGTGCCAGTGCAAATAATTTGCCTAATACTACTGATATAGGGGCATGGGATATTCTGGACATAGAAATGGCAATAGATAAGGTCAAACCATCAAAAGCACCTGGTCCAGATATGATAGAAGGCGCCGTTATTAAAAAATGCAAAAGTACTCTTTTGAGTACTCTGCATGAATTATATAATAGATGTCTAGAAGAAGGCGTATTTCCTGCTGCATGGAAAACAGCTGAAATAGTAGCAGTCTTAAAACCAGGAAGCAATGATATTTCTGCCAGTTCTTACAGACCAATTAGTCTCCTCCCAATTCTTGGAAAAATTCTAGAGCGTCTGATACACAAGTCACTGGAACCATTAGTGATACGAGCACAGTCCCCCCATCAATTTGGATCGACTAGATATAGATCGTCGACTGACGCTATTCGTGCTATGCACAATTTGGCCAGTTGCTCTACTCAGAAATACGTGTTTTGCGTTTTCTTTGATGTCGCAGCAGCTTTTGATAGTTTATGGTGGCCTTCAATTCTACATGAGTTAAAGAATATAGACTGTCCCAAAAATATTTATAAATTATTACAGAACTACCTCTCGGATAGGATTTCTTTTATAAGACTGTGTAACCAAAAGATTACTAAACGGGCCCAACGAGGATGCCCTCAAGGCTCAGTACTTGGACCAATGCTTTGGAATCTGGTCATCAACCCATTGCTAGTAAAATTAGAAGCAGAAGATGTCACACCTTTAGCCTATATTGATGACCTTGCAGTTGTCTTCGAAGCCAACTCTCGAAATTCTATCGAAGATAAAGCTAAAGCCGTGATAAATATTATGCTAGAATGGTGTGAAATTGACAAATTAAGGCTGAATCCCTCTAAAACAAAAACATTGCTGTTAAAGGGAAAAATTTCATCAAACTCACCTCCAATCGTCAAAGTGTGTGGGATAACTATCCGGCCTTCGCAAGAAGTGAAATACTTAGGAGTTGTGATCGGCGAACGTTTCTCTTTTAACAACCACCTAAAAGAATTAAAGAGTAAAGTCTCCCTACGGTATGCGTGTCTAAATAAATTGGCAGGAACCACCTGGGGATTACACCATAAAAATCGTGTTATCCTGTACAAAGCACTTTTCATCCCTATAATAGCATATGCTTCACCGGCCTGGGGAAATAGTCTGAGCAAAAAAGAGCGTTCCTTACTTGCCGGTATTCAAAGACAAGCACTAATATTAATAACTAGAGCTTACCGAACTGTTTCTTCTGAAGCCCTTCAAGTCATTGATGGCGTATTGCCCATAGATTTAGATTTAGAGTTAAACATTGCAAACTATAATATAAAAAGAGGCTTACCTGCTAAAGTTGGTAGAGCAGTTTTTACAGCGACAAAAATAGACAAGGAATTGAAAAACAGAATGCGAAATGCTGCAATTGAAGAGTGGCAACGAAGGTGGGACCAATCTGACAAAGGGCGACTCACTCATGCTTTCTTTCCCAATGTGGAAAAAAGACTCAACGCAACCTGGTTCAAACCTGACTTTTGGTCAACACAGCTTATTTCGGGACACGGCAATCTGAATAAATACCTCAACAGGATCAAGAGAAGAGCAGATTCAAATTGCGAATGCGGTGAAGAAGAAAATGCTGAGCATATTATTTTTCATTGTCATCTCTATCATAACAAGAGAAGAAAATTAGCAGGAGAATATTCTTTGCTTGAATGGCCTCCCTCTACCCTGAACAAACTGGTGGAAACAGAAGACATCTTCTGCGCATTTAAATCATATGCTGCAGATGTATTTCAACTAAAAAAACAATAGGCTAATTATGTTATAAATGTAAGTTAGAAATTATATAAAGTGTTGATATTTAATGTAAATAGCAAATTAAGTATAGTTTAAGATTTTATTGAAGTCCCGCTGTGCAGAGGCAGCGGCATTCCAATTGCGGGCGCCCTAAGACTTTTGCCGATTTTTAAATATTTGCTCACCACTCCACATTTTATTGAACTTAGGCTTGACCTCACTGCTCCTTTTCTGAGTAGTAAGGACGAGCTACTGTGACCTTTTCAAATTCGGGCTTCAAAATTTTAAAAAAAAATTGGAAAGAACCGCTTGTATAAGGGCAGCCTTAAGGTAAAGCGGGGGTAAAGAAGGATAAAAAAAAAGAGAGAGAGAGAGAGAGAGAGAGAGAGAGAGAGAGAGAGAGAGAGAGAGATCGACAGAGAATCATAATTTTGAACTGAGCTATTTTCAATCTTATAGATATGTTAGAACCTTGCCCGATAGTTGACATCTTTGGGAAAAATAGAATATAAGGAGCAAATTGAAAACATTTCGTAAAAGTGTAATTTAATAAAAAGGAGGAGTTATAAATATCAAGTTACAAATTGAATAGATGATAGGGCTGATGGATGGCCTCCGGTTCGTTATTCCTCTAGATAGGGTTGTTGTGTTGATTGGCTACATAAACCACAGCCAGCTGATTAGATATCTCTCCAACCCACTCTTCTTCAATATAACTCCTTAACAGAATTAGTCAAATACAACTGAAGGTCATCGATTAATTACATGATTTGCCCTTACATAAAATTAAAATAAAAAATAGGTTGGTAAACTATGTTAATGTCATCCTATTATTCCAGTAATAAGGAATCTACGTGTAGGACACGAATTGCAGAATATTGCATTATCTACAAGAATCTTATAGATACATCATTTTTCGATCTGACTCATAATATGCCGATTTTTTTATTTTATTTGTTCTTTAAACATCCGCTCCTGATCCTCACCCAAGTACAGCTTTTTATGTTTAGTTTTACAAAAAAATAAAAATTTATATATGAAGTTTGGTAGCAATGAAAAAAACCTAATTTACGTATGTATGTATGTATATATATTGTCCCGAAAACTACGTATATAAAAAATTTAACCAAGTTAATCACATATTTAAGAAGTACGAAGTAGATTAAAGGAGCCGACCGATGGTCTAGCTCGTCCTCGGCCATACCCGACCGCGATCTAGGTCTAGACCATTCCACATCGATGTTCACCGCTCGTCTATAAAAGCAGCTCAGCTCATCCCGAGAGTTAGTTCAACAGTGCGTTCAGTACGGCTTTAGTGAACAGTGCGTTTTAGTTGCAGTGCGATAAAGTGTTTTATGTGAACAACATTGTTGTTCCGTTATCTTTGCGAAGATCAGTGCAGTGTCGTGTTTTTGTGAACTTCAGTGATCGTGAGTGAGTTATTGGCCTGTGTAATAAGAATAACAGTGAAGCTATCAGTGCATACTGTGAGTAGAAGTTAAGAATAATTAACCAAGTGTGTAGTGCATTGTTAAATAAATTGTGCAGTGATAAAAAGTCTAAAGCTTGTGTGTATTTAATTTTGCAATCCAAAAGAACGCTAATAAACAACGTTTATTACTGATTTTGTAATAAATGTATCTATGAAATATATATATATATATATATATATATATATATATATATATATATATATATATACTAGCTGAGATACCCGGCTTCGCACGGGAATTCATTTGGGCCTGAATGTTGGTGGTATACTTTTGGCAAGGCTTTACTTTGCACAATATTATGACATTTACCCGTCCCAGTGTTTAGGGTTAACACCCGTCGTTTATGTGGATTTGTTAATAATAAAATTATTTTTTTATGCAAGACTTCACTGTTCTGCATATTGTCATATTTCCCGTTTCCTGTGCATTATGCATAGATTTGAATTATTAATGAGAAAATATTGACATACATTTGAATAAATGTTTTCATTTGAGGTACCTGGTAGTTCATATTGAAAAGAGGTGTTGAGAAAATTTCTCTAAATAACAAATTAAACAACTTTTGTTATTTGCATATTTGCCGAAACCCCAATAGGAAATCACTATTTTAATTTCAGGCCTCCCTTACAACTCCCACTCCTGCCCGTCCCTAGAAATAGTATGGCTTATTATAAGGAAGGCGTTAGTGCTAATTCAAATACCGAGTTTGGTATAGTTCGGTTGAGTCTTTTGTGCCAAATAAAATTGAGGACTCCCGCTATAGGTTTTAGCGTATAACTCATTTATACTTCCGTATACGGCAAAAGTGCATGTAACAAAAGTTACTCTAAATAACAAAACGAATAACTTTTGTTATGTGCATATTTGTTGAAAAAGCAATAGGAAACGAAATATCACTATTTTTAATTTCAGGCCTTCCATATAACCCCCACTCCTGCCCGTCCCTAGAAATGTTAGTATGGCTTATTATAAGGAAGGCGTTAGTACTAATTCAAATACCGAGTTTGGTTTAGTTCGGTTGAGTCTTTTGTGCCAAATAAAATTGTGGACTCCCTCTATAGTTTTTAGAGTATAACTCATTTATACTTCCGTATACGGCAAAAGTGAATATAACAAAAGTTACTCTAAATTACACAATAAACAACTTTTGTTATGTTCATATATGCCGAAAAACCAATAAGAAACGAAATATCGCTATTTTTAATTTCTGGCTTCCCTTATAACCCCCACTCCTGCCCGTCCCTAGAAATGTTGGCATGGCTAGTTATAATGACAGCGTTAATGCTAATACACATACCGAGTTTTATTTAGTTTGGTTGATTCTTTTGTGCCATATAAAATAGTTCACTTCCTCTATAGGTTTTAGTGTATATCTCGTTTATAACTCGGTATACGACGAAAGTGTATATAACAAAAGTTACTCTAAATAACAAAATAAACAACTTTTGTTATGTGCGTATTTGCCGAAAAACCAATAGAAAACGAAATATAGCTATTTTTAATTTCAGGCTTCCCTTATAACCCCCACTCCTGTTCGTCTCAGAGAAAATTAATATAGCCTAAAGTCTAAGTTGGGTTAGTAGTATATACATACCAAGTTTCATAAAATTCGGTTCAGCCGTTTATGCGTGAAAAGGTAACAAACAAACAAACAAACAAACAAACATACACGAAAGAAACAAAATGCAGATATGGTGTCTATGACATGTGAAACGAAAAGTTATCGTGAAATTTCGCGAAAAAAATCAATGTACAGACAGAGGTTACAATTTTATATATATATAGATATATATATATATACTAGCTCAGATACCCGGCTTCGCCCGGGAATTCATTTGAGGCTGAATGGTGATGGTACTTTTTAGCAGGCTTTACATTGCACAATATTTTGACATTTACCCGTCCCAGTGTTTAGGATTGATACCCGTCGTTGCCGTGGATTTGCTAATAATAGAATATTTGTTCGATAAGACTTCACTGTCTTCGATATTTTTATATTTCCCGTCTCTTATACATGTAAATAAGGTGAATTTTTATTTCAGGCCTTCCTTATAACCCCCCACCCGTTCGAACCTAAAAATTTTAATATAACTTATAATCATGGAAGAATTAATGCTAATTGACATACCGAGCTTTGTTAAGTTCGTTAGTGCCCAATAAAATTGTTGGCTCCCGCCAACGTTTTAACGTAAAACTCATTTATACTTAGGTATACGACAAAAGTGTATATAACAAAAGTTACTCCAAATAACAAAATAAACAGCTTTTGTTATGTTTATATTTGCGGAAAAACCAATAGGAAACGAAATATCACTATTTTTAATTTCAGGCCTCCCTTATAACCCCCACTCCTGCCCGTCCCTAGAAATGTTGGTATGGCTTATTACAATGAAGGCGTTAGTGCTAATGAACATACCGAGTTTTATTTAGTTTGGTTGAGTCTTTTTTGGCAAATAATATTGTTGACTCCCGCTATAATTTTTAGCGTATAACGCATTTAAACTTCGGTATACGACAAAAGTGTATATAACAAAAGTTACTCTAAATAACAAAATAAACCACTTTTGTTACTTGCATATTTGCCGAAAAACCAATAGAAAACGAAATATCGCTATTTTTAATTTCAGGCTTCCCCTATAACCCCCACTCCTGTTCGCCTCAGAGAAAATTAATATAGCCTAAAGTCTAAGTTGGGTTAGTAGTAATATACATACCAAGTTTCATAAAATTCGGTACAGCCGTTTATCCGTGAAAAGGTAACAAACAAACAAACAAACATACACGAAAGAAACAAAATGCAGATATGGTGTCTATGACATGTGAAACGAAAAGTTATCGTGAAATTTCGCGAAAAAAATCAATGTACAGACAGAGGTTACAATTTTATATAATATATATATATATATATATATATATATTATATATATATATATATATCTATATATATATAAAATTGTAACCTCTGTCTGTACATTGATTTTTTTCGCGAAATTTCACGATAACTTTTCGTTTCACATGTCATAGACATCATAACTGCCTTTTGTTTCTTTGGTGTCTGTTTGTTTGTTTGTTTGTTTATTTGTTTGTTTGTTTGTTTATTTGTTTGTTTGTTTGTTTGTTACCTTTTCACGCATAAACGGCTGAACCGAATTTTATGAAATTTGGTATGTATATTACTACTAGCCCAACTTAGACTTTAGGCTATATTAATATTCTCTAAGACGAACAGGAGTGGGGGTTATAAGGGAGGCCTGAAATTAAAAATAGCGATATTTCGTTTCCTATTGTTTTTTTCAGCAAATATGCAATAACAAAAGTTGTTTATTTTGTAATTTAGAGTAACTTTTGTTATATGCACTTTTGACGTATACAGAAGTATAAATGAGTTATACGCTAAAAACTATAGCGGGTGTCCATAATTTTATTTGGCACAAAAGACTCAACCGAACTAAACCAAACTCGCTATGTGAATTAATACTAACGATTTCCTTATAATAAGCCATACTAACATTTCTAGGGACGGGCAGGAGTGGGGGTTATAAGGGAGGCCTGAAATTAAAAATAGCGATATTTCGTTTCCTATTGCTTTTTCAGCAAATATGCACATAACAAAAGTTGTTTATTTTGTTATTTAGAGTAACTTTTGATATATGCTTTTTTGCCATATACGGAAGCATAAATGAGTTATAGGCTATAAACTAAAGCGGGAGTCCACAATTTTATTTGGCACAAAAGACTCAACCGAACTAAATAAAACACTCAGTATGTGTATTAGCACTAACGCCTTCCTTATAATAAGCCATACTAACATTTCTAGGGACGGGCAGGAGTGGGGGTTATAAGGGAGGCCTGAAATTAATAATAATGATTTCCTATTGGGGTTTCGGCAAATATGCACATAACAAAAGTTGTTTATTTTGTTATTCAGAGAAACTTGCTCAGCACTTCTTTTCAATATGAACTACCAGGTGCCTCACCTGAAAAAATTAATGTATGTCAATATTTTTTCCTTAATAATTTAAATCTATGAATAATGCACAGGAGACGGGAAATATGACAATATGCAGGTCAGTGAAGTCTTACATAAAAAAAATAGTTTTATTATTAACAAATGCCAACAACGGGTATTAACCCTAATCACTGGAACGGGTAAATGCCAAAATATTGTGCAAAGTAAAGCCTCGCCAAAAAAATACCATCACCATTCAGCCTCAAATGAATTCCCGAGCGAAGCCGGGTATCTGAGCTAGTATATATATATATGTACTAGCCAAGGTACCCGGCTTCGCTCGGGAAGTCATTTGAGGCGGTAAGATTCTATTTTGCTTTTGGCAATGCTTATACGTGTACAACTGCTCTTCCCACCTGGGCGCATTTTTACCCGTAAGGGTCCGTTGGGCGATCTATAGAAAAAAAAATTTAGATTTGAAGAATAAATGAAAATAAGTCTCTAATGATTCCCTCTCCACTGTTTGACACACCGTGAATAATTCAAATCATAATCATGGATAGCATTTATTATAATTAAACATTATCTATAATGTACGTTTTTTGTATTTACAATCTAGATAATATACCCGGCGATGCCCGGGAAATCATCGTTGACTGACTAATGACTAACATTCCGAGTTTTGTTAAGTTCGGTTCAATCGTTAGTGCCCAACAAAATTGTTGGCTCCCGAAATAAAAGTTACTCTAAATAACAAAATAAACAACTTTTGTTATGTGCATATTTGCCGAAACCCCAATAGGAAACTAAATTTCACTATATTTAATTTCAGGCCAGCCTTATAACCCCCACTCCTGTTAGTCTTAGTGAATATTAACATAGCCTAAAGTCTAAGTTGGGCTAGTTGTAATATACATACCAAGTTTCATAAAATTCTGTTCAGCCGTTTATGCGTGAAAAGGTAACAAACAAACAAGCAAACAAACAAACAAACAAACAGACACGAAAGAAACAAAATGTAGTTATGGTGTCTATGACATGTGAAACGAAAAGTTATCGTGAAATTTCGCGAAAAAATCAATGTACAGACAGAGGTTACAATTTTTATATATATATAAATATATATATATATATATATATCTATATATATATATATATATATATATATATATATATACGTGCGTGTGTGATTGTGTATCATTTGATATGCTAAATTGCATTGCAAACTGCCTCCTTACGGATATTGCATGGTAGAAACAATCAAAATCTCTCTCTCCATTTGCCACTAACCCATTATAAACATTTGTACAAAATAAATTTCAAAGCAACTCACTTAATATTAGATATCATGAGCGTCATGAGTAAAAGATTCTATTTCCTTTGGAATTCTATACTAAAAACCATTTTAAATTTGATCTCAACCAGAAATCGTAATTGTTTACAACATTGCTAAAACAATGAGTATAGTGTCTTCCACAAGTCTTTGGAAGATTTTCATCTTATTTTTGGATGTCAATAAAACATAATCTTTAGCACAAAATGATATTGCCAGAAACTAATATATTCGATTAAACATTGGCAGCTACTAAGTCTGAATAGAATTTATTGCATAATAAAAATCACAAAGGACACTTGTCATCATTTCCATAGTTGTGGTAAGCTGAAGCTGAAGCTGAAGGAGTTGTGATAATGGGTGCGTAGGGGACCAGTTACTTGACACTTACCCACTGAAGGCCGCCTCACTGATAATTGTTGGTGAGGGCACAGACCTGTTAGCACACCATTGTGCTGAAGCTACCTGGTATGGGTACTAATGAGAACACTTCTTTCTGCCCCAATAAATCGGATGCTGCCAAGAAGAATATATCATTCATGTAGGTATTAAGTAACTGTGACACAACACTCCACCCACTCACAGAATTCGACCCCCCCCCTTCTCCCAGTGGTCGGATTTCAGCCATTACTGAAGTTGATCTTTACTTTTACATAAAACGTTTAAATATCAAGTTTGGTAACGTTCAAACAAAAATTGCAATCGCTCGAGAGTTAACGGACAAATACATATTTTTTGGACAGACATCATTTTCGTCATCTCCTGGGTAGGATCAATGGATATTTGAGAAAAATTTCGAAAATCGCGCCATGAGTACAACCTCAATAGCTGATTTCCCTTAAGGAAAATCTACTAAAATAGAGAATCAAGAACTCATTTCTTTAGATTTTATGTCATTGTCGATTTTAATGACTAATATTTGCTCCATCCCAGAGCTATTCTTCTCGCCATTTATTGACTTGTTCTTGAAGGAAATCAAGTGGCATTAATATACATATATTCCTCTACGTAATCAATTATAGTGTTGTTCTTGGAGACAAAATATTTCTCAAAAGGAGAAATGTATTGGACTTATTTTACTACAAATTGGCATTGTAACGCAATGTATAGAAAAATCAATTTAATTAATTGGAGTTTAGACGGGGAATTTCGGAAAATTTGAAATATCTCCGTTACTATACGTCGGATTGAAATATTACATAGAATCTATCTTATTGCAAATTAAATTTACTATAAATATTGTTATGTACATTTATTCTCTATCTTAAAAATTGACCGAGAACATATTAGTTTTCAGCCTTCAGCAAATCCCCACTCCTATTCACGGCACATAAACAATACTCTGTTACATAATAAATCACTTTAATTGTTAGTAATTTTTTTTCTTTCCATTGAATAACATTTCTATCTATCTATTCATCTGTGAGAGGTTGCCTGACCCATTTATTTACAATTCAGAAAGTAGTAGAGGTTATTAAAATGTAAATAGACTGAAAGATTTCTCATCACCGTTTGTATTTAATCATTTAATATACATGGTTCTGTTAAGGTTCACCAGTATGTAGATTTATCTATTGTATAACTTCACGTCGGAAATCTGCTCAGTTTACGCAGCTCCAGCGTGACAGACTTTATTTTCATACACCACTAACCTTTTTAATTAAATTACTTATAACCAGATATCATGTACTCTAAATGTGTTAACCATAAAACACTAGAACATACCTTGTATTACCTTTGATTATTTCTCATAAAGTTCTACGATATAGGGTATAGATACATAGAAAACATTAGTGGAAAAAATAGGATGGAGAAAAAAAAACCATACACTGAAATGAACAATTGTAAATAACATTATTAATGAAAAAGTCCTTGAGTCCTATTCAAATTCGGGGACATCTGTCAGCAGCTAAGCTAAGCATTCTACCATCCATTTGAAAAATATTTTACAAATAATGTTTTTTTTATGCCTGTCGCTTATATAGCACGTCGGCCTTTAACAACCATTCATTTAGAATGTTTTGAACTAGGTTTAGCAGCTTTGCCTGCTAACTCATTCATAACCTATATATCCATTAGCTCTGTAAACCTTTACGTACGTAAATTTTTTTCGAAAAATAAAAATAGGCCATAAATAGAAAGAATGTAATCCTCAAATATATGTAATAACCGTCAAGAGGTTATGACATTTCTTGCAATCAGCTAAACGACTGTGAAATCCTGAATTCCACGGAAACGGACAAGGGAATGAAGGGCATGCAGCGTTTCCCCTTTTACCTTCTACATAAGTCTGTCCAACAATAAAGGCTTTAGAAGCCTACTCGAGGCCAGCGTTGTTCTGAGCCAACCATTCGTACCTTGTAACATGCATAAGAACAAATTCTCATCGGGAGCATTCATTACTTTTCGGTACTGCTTTCGCCAACTTGCCTCTTGAATCAATGTAGAATTTAGACTGAATAATTGTTTGATCTGTCTTATTATGCCGTTGAATAGGAGGTTCAGAAAGTTGGAATATTTCTGAGGAATATTACTCGTAATGTAATGATATTGGTTAGCTATTGTAATATATTTATTTAAAGTTGAGTTGGCTTTAGTATTGGATGGTACTTGTAAATGCCATTTAATGTTTTACTCATTTAATTCTAGGATAATAATATAATACAATGACGATAATATAAATCAATTGTGAAGATGGTGGGTGATGGAGTAAAGAGTAAATGCTTCTCAACAGTCCCCTTGGCAATCAGATTAGTTCTATACAATTTTTCAATCCGATGCATAAAAAGTCCGTCACGCAGGGGCTACGTAAACTAAGCAGATTTCCCTCGTGATGTTTAACAATAGATAAATCTACATACTGGTAACACAATAGCACCATCAACATCAAGTGAATAAATACAAACGATAATAAGAAACCTCCAGTCGGGAAATGTAAACAAACAGGTCGGCCAACGGCTCACCGGAAAGAAAAACAATAACTGGAACATATCAGAATATAACATATTAATTTTATTGAAAACTATTTACTATATCTAGTACTGTAAATTATAATGAATCAGAATAATTTTTATCTCAATCAATCAAATTTTAGAAGTCCAAGAATTTAAGATGGAGGGAGGGGGAATTCACAAGAACAAATTTTTATGTATCTCGTATAATAAAGGTCTTTGGGAAACAATATTTGGTATTTAAGTTTCGAATATTATGGTTTATTATATAACAGAGCATGGTTTATGTAACACAAGTAGAAGTGGAGGTTTATTGAAGGCTGAAAACTGAAAAATGCAAATATCTCGGTTAATATTCAAGATAGAGAATAAATGTATATAACAATATTCATAGTAAATTACATTTGCAATATGATTGCTTGAACAATAATTTTTCGATCCGCCGTATAGTAACAGAGACATTTCGAAATCCTTCCCTCTAAACCCCCCTCCCCCTGGTCCGATTTCAATCACTAACGAACTCGATCTTTCCTTTTACATAAAACGACTAAATATCCAGTTTGGTAACGATTAAACAAAAATTGCGACCGCTAGATTGTTAACAGACAAATATATATATATATATATATATATATATATATATATATATATATATATATATATATATATATACTAGCTCAGATACCCGGCTTCGCTCGGGAATTAATTTGAGCCTAAATGGTGATGGCATTTTTTTGGCAAGGCTTTACTTTGCACAATATTATGACATTTACCCGTCCCAGTGTTTAGGGTTAACACCCGTCGTTTATGTGGATTTGTTAATAATAAAATTATTTTTTTATGCAAGACTTCACTGTTCTGCATATTGTCATATTTCCCGTTTCCTGTGCATTATGCATAGATTTGAATTATTAATGAGAAAATATTGACATACATTTGAATACATTTTTTCATTTGAAGTACCTGGTAGTTCATATTGAAAAGAAGTGTTGAGAAAATTTCTCTAAATAACAAATTAAACAACTTTTGTTATTTGCATATTTGCCGAAACCCCAATAGGAAATCACTATTTTAATTTCAGGCCTCCCTTACAACTCCCACTCCTGCCCGTCCCTAGAAATAGTATGGCTTATTATAAGGAAGGCGTTAGTGCTAATTCAAATACCGAGTTTGGTTTAGTTCGGTTGAGTCTTTTGTGCCAAATAAAATTGTGGACTCCCGCTATAGGTTTTAGCGTATAACTCATTTATACTTCCGTATACGGCAAAAGTGCATGTAACAAAAGTTACTCTAAATAACAAAACGAACAAACAAACAAACAAACAAATAAACAAACAAACAAACAAACAGACACCAAAGAAACAAACAAATAAACAAACAAACAGACACCAAAGAAACAAAATGCAGTTATGGTGTCTATGACATGTGAAACGAAAAGTTATCGTGAAATTTCGTGAAAAAAATCAATGTACAGACAGAGGTTACAATTTTATATATATATACTAGCTCAGATACCCGGCTTCGCTCGGGAATTCATTTGAGGCTGAATGGTGATGGTATTTTTTTGGCAAGGCTTTAGTTTGCACAATATTTTCACCTTTACCCGTCC